>MKEJ01055569.1:0-14549 GCA_001753735.1 Embelia ribes
AATTCCAAAAATATTGTAAGGTCTAACCGTGTATGATAAAAAGCATACCTTATTTAAACAGCGATCCAAATGCCTAATTCAACAATTCCCTCTTGGATTTAAATTCCTACAAAATAGAATTACATTCTAAAAATATATCTATAAATTGGAAAAATGCCTGAATTTAATTTTTGAACAACTAAAATTGGTAGATTTAATTATAAATTTACTCTTGCAACTTTTAGTTAATTTATAAAAATTAAAGTGGTAATTTTTTTATTAACAAAAATTACACTTACAACTTTAATTTAAATTCTCCACTTGAAATAAAAATGATTGGCTTAAAAGCCCTAATTTTCTTCTTAAAAATTAAGTCTAATTTAATGATAGAATTAAGGTAGAAAGGTTACCTTAATTTGGAAGAGCTTGGATGATTTAATTGATACTTGAATCTTGCTATTTTTCTTCCTAATTTGAGCTCTCCATTCTCTCTTAATTCTAAGTATTTAAAGACTAAGTGAAAAGAATAAGAAAAATGAAGACAAAGTCTTAAATTGGTCCCCATAGTTTCGGCTACCATGGGCCATCTTTGACCACAATTTAAATATATTTTATGTCAAACTAACCTTAGTCTTAATGAGCACTTAAAATGGAACCAAACTTGGGTCAAATTAGTCCACATGAAATCGGCCAAGGGGGGACCATTTTTGCTCAATTTTTAACACATGTTAATTGTGTTAATGGTGCTACAAGACAAGACTAACTTTAAAGCTTAAATGGTCTTTATATTAGAACTAAGTTGGTTGGCTTTTGTTGGCCTTTAATAACTGACCACTTGGGCATTTCTTGTGCCATTTGCACATTTAAAAATGGGTATTTTAGTATTAAATAAAGACTTGAAACCAATTAAAATAAATTCATAATTCCATTTTGCCCAACGTTGACTTTTTGACCAAAGTCAATCATAAAGTCAACTCCCGTAAGTTCATACCGAAAATTAAAATTTGATATTGTACAATCTCAGTACTTTCGTATTTATAATTCGTCGGTTCAATCAGAACTCGAATCGGACTTTCTGTCTGATTAAAATGCTAAATTTGCCAGTATTTCATATGAAACGAGCTTTCTACTTGCTCTGGTAAAGTCTTATCGTTTATAAATATCATTTGAGTATTATCAGCACTTATGATAATTTATGAAAGACACTTTATAATGAAAACACTGAATTAATTATCAATATACACTTTGTTATTGAATTTGAACGTGTTACATCATTCATATGTCTTTTTACTGTAATAAAATACTGTTACAGTTCTTTAGAAATTTTAGGGCCTTATAGCTATTGTATATTTGTATAATCAAGTTGTGGTTTGTAAATTAGTATGCCAAAATCTCTGATTATGCGATATTTTTATAGGATATGTGTTGTGGAAATAAACAGATACGATTGTGTATTTTATTATCTATTTTGTGTCTTCGTGGTTAGCGCTACCAGATTTTTCGGAATTCGGGGCGCGACAAAAATATTTACTCGATTCTCATACCAGCTAACGTGGCAAGGATAATATTTGAATTTGATTGGTTCTTAGATGAGTTGCATTAATGACTAGATTTAAGATTCTTTTTACCATATAAGCGGATAAAGAAATCAAGTAAAAAATTTGAATGAATATAGCTAGCAATGCTCATGGTTAAATTTCCAAAAAAAAAAAAATGCTCATGGTCTAAATTTATAGACATAAATCCCATTGTAGTCAATAACTTACCTAAAAATTTGGTCTAAATTTAGAATGTAGTCAATAATTTATAGACCTAAATCCCGTCGTAGTTAAATTTAGCTTCACCTTAATAAATTTAGATGCAAAACTGTTGTATTGGAGCCAATCCTTTATGCAATTTTTTTTTTCCCCCAGAAATGCATTCGGAGTTTCATTTTGATAAACTTGAGATCAGGGATTTTCGTGTTTGGCCCGAAGTCGTGCAACACACCTAACTCAGTAAAGAATTTAAGCAAATAATAAACACATGCCAGGAGTGTAAATGTGGAATGCATTTAGTGACATGCAACGCAGCTTGATTTCAATTTTCAATTATATAACTTAGTTTATTTTTAATTAAGATAACACAAAATTTTTAACTTATTTAGGTCAAACTGTAAATAAGCTTAAATTTTAAGGTGAACAATCAAATATTCTTAATTTTTAAGCCAAAAAAAAAACTACTTCCTCCATTCCTTTTTAATTGCAACTTTAGTTAAAAAAAAAAAGGATTCATTCTTGGTTAATTGTTTATTTAAAAATCAAAAAATCATTGATTACTCTTTTTCCTAAATTTACCTCAATTAATTTATTAAAGTGAAATGTTTTAAGTTTTTAATAAAAAATAATAAAGTAAGATACTATTTTTTACTTTATAACCGAGATAAATTAATAATTTTATTAATTTTTGTGTTTAAGATAAAATGAAAATTAAAATAGGATGGAGCGAGTAAAAACTTAACAGCAACCAAACGAATAATAAATGCAGGCGAAAAGAAGTGTTACCGAACAATGGCAATAAAGTAATTACACATAACACCAGTGGTTAACATGTTTAGAGCTCCGAACTAGAACTTTTCTTCTTTTGGAAACTGAATCTATAGTCACGGGCTCACAGAAAAGGCCAATCATCCGCTTACGTGTCACGATCCTGTTCGTCTGTCGTTTCTATTAATACCAAATCATTTCACTCATAGCCTCATAGGCTCACAGCTGAGTGAGCAGATAGGGTAGTTCCTCTCTATCTCTCTCTCCTCCCCTCTCTCTGGTCTCTGCGTGGAACTGTCAGATCTGTCTCTCTCACGACCTATCTGTACGTATAGATGCTTCTGTGGTTGCGACGGTCTCTAATTCGCTTGGTGCAGGTCGGGAACTGCTTGGCCCAAGGTGGTGCCAACGTTAGGAAATTAGCTCCCGTCTTGCATCAACTGAATCGGAGTCCGCAGCGAGTGTGCTCAGCCGCGGTCAGATTTTTGAGATCGGGTGGGATTTGTTTTCATTACAGGTGTGGTCTTTTGTTATCGTTATTTTATTTTGCTTCTTTAAATGCAGATTTTATTGTTATTCAATTGCTATTGGTTATAAATTTTTGGCGAATTTTTTAAAGATTTTCATTTGTCCATGCACTATGAAGTGTAGATTTTGTTTATTTCATGCTAAGCGAGCTGATACGTACGACCCAATGGATTATTTGATTTAGTATTGCGTTTTTACAATTATAATTTGTGCAACTATTTTTGTAATAAAATTTGTATCATTTAGAAAACGTTTTTCTTACTATCTCCTAATTATCCTTTAACTTCCTGTTTATTCTAGAAGTTATATTGTATAAATTGATTCCAATTTCAGAAAATGTTTTATTTTATTTTTTTATTATTAACAGCCCATTTTTATTTTTTATTTTTTGAGTCAGTTACCTGATTTGATAAGCTGAAAACAAGAAAGGAAAATTTTGAGAAAATTTGTAAAAAAATTTGTTTTGATTTTGAATGTAACTTGAGGTATACTTTTAGTATTTGTAATTTTTAGTATTCTATTATGATTCTAGACTTCCAAAGAAAAAATAGAAAAATTTTAAATGAGAAACCTTCCGGTAATTGGAGGCTCTCCTGGGGTCAAGTCAAGGGCTAGGGATTAGCCGAGATGCCTAAGTTAAAATAAATAAAAATGAAGAAAAGAAAAACTTGACTGAGGAAATTATGAGAAATTTTCAAGATGTTGGAGAATGATAAAATCTAAAAAAGTTGCCACTACTGAATATTTTTGACCTTTTTCTATCAATGGTATCTTAACAATGGATATAAAAGTCAAAGCTTTGATTTTACTGGTGTTGGTTCCTTGAGAGCTTGTTTCACTCTTCTTTTCATGCTTGCGCAGGTTTCACGTAATTTTGTGCGGGAAACTAGAAAGAAATTGGTTGTCGATAGATTCAGTTGTGGCTTAAATATAGAAATGCATTGTGTCAGCTGTGAACTGGTGGATCCAGAACCTGTGTAGTTAGGGGATTACAATGTGTGGATGAGTTGGAACCTTGATTATATAAATGTTAACGAGAGATTAGCGAAAGTAGATCAAAGGCTCTACTAGTTTCATTGGTTAATGTGAAAGAGTGAATGAAAGATTTGAGAAAGTGAAATGTTGGCAATTATAGCAGATATGGAAAGCAGGGGGATGGTGTTTTTTTGGCGCCTTTGAGGGACCAATGAAAAACTACAAGCAACCTACAACCTTCACAAAATGCAATTTCAGCATGCTACTGCCACTTGCTTTAATTTGTTTCTGCCTATCTCCTGCAGTCATCCATTTTTCTTCCATTTCTTTCCCATAAGAAATCCCCAATTGCAAGCACGTTGTTTTCATATGAAATCTCAAATTTCCCTCATTGTATTTGGCTTCAGCAATGATTGGACATATGAAAAGTTGGCATAGTAGTTCGAAAATGGAAGAATTAGTTCCTCGTATTTGACTCAAGCACTTAAGGAATTCGTTTCCTTCGGATGGTAGATTTTCCTACCCAATAGCTATATGTGCCTGTGACTTGCTCCACACTTGGTGTTCTTCCTCCTCGTCTTGTAATTCTGGTTGTTTTCTTGTAGTGAACGAACTCAGTTATGGAATGCAGGAAGAGGATTTTGTTGCTAAATGAGCAAACTTATTTGGGTCTTTGTTTATGATTACATCGACCATTGTTAATGTGATTTAAGAATAGGTGCTCTATGAGTTGTAGTTGAACTCTGCATTATTTGTGGGAAGAGGGGAGGCCCAATTACTTTGAGCCCCTCAAATAGCATTTTAACCGTTGAATCGATTTTAAATCCTTTCCAACGGTTGTGATATATTGAACTGTTTTAAGGTAGAATTATTGGATCTAATTTTAAATCAATTTAATGGTAAAAAATGCTATGCGAGGGCCTCAAATTAAAAATGCATTTGAGCCCCTCTTGGTTCCAAGCTAAAGAACTAGAGCCCCTCTTGGTTCCAAGCTAAATGCGTCTTTAATATTCTGCACTCTTTACTGGCCGCCTATCCACAAAGAATTCTTCTATTTTAGGACCACTCGTCAAGTATGTTGAGATGGTTGTCTTTTCGGTCTTGCAAGAATAAATTTCTCTGATCAATCTTATCAGAGGATGACTACATTAGCGTAGGATTTGCATTTCAAACCTTGCTTTCACATGAAATTTTTATAATTGCGGTGCACTGCGGTGCGGAGCAGCCTCTTGTCTTTAGCCCCTCCCCATCTAATTGCTAATCCTTTTTTTTAAGCGACTAATTCTAAATATGGCTACGTGTCTTTCTCTGGACACCTCTATGCGTGGTATGTTCCCTTGATTTTCCTCAATTATTGGCGTAATAAATTTTTTAGAGATTTATATGAAGTGGTCAATTTTCTCTCTCTCCAAATATGATCCCAGCCTAAATCATTCACTATTTTGGTCGGTTGCTCGTGGAAAAGGCAATGAATATTCTTTTGCCTTAATCTTTTCCTCTCTTTATTTTATTTTATTTATTTATTGTTATTATTATTATTATTATTATTTTGCGCTACTTGTGTTTTATCTCCCTTCCTACTGATCCCCCAAAATATGATTCTAAATTATGCAGTTTTACTTTCACTATTTCCTAAACTTTGCTTGGTGGATGAAAACTTTCGTCTAGTCGCCTGTAATTTAGGGTACTCTCTTGAGAGGTGAATTTTGCTTTAACCTATAGGGAAGTTATTTTTGATAATTCAAAATGGCAACGTGGACCGTCTAAACAGCTTTTTTCTTAGTGTGTAAAAAAAGTATCACTTTAAAGTAACTTCCTTCTTCTTAATTATATGTTAACCTCCACCTGTACCCATAATTCTTCTGACAACTCTGCACTATATTCAAATTTTGTTTAATAACGTTTACTATCTCCGAAGTTTGTTACACAATATTGAGCCCAATGATAGCGGATGCTCAAATTTCATCCAATATATCGGAGATCTATACGGTCATCCATACAAAATCTCAAAAGGTGCCATGCAAATGATTGAGTAGTAGCTATTGTATGCAAATTCAGCCAAATGTAAATGGTCCTCCCAACTGCCACCAAAATCAAGTACACATGCTCGCTACATGTCCTCAAATGTCTATATCATCCTCTCGGTCTGCTCATCCATTTGAGGATGATATGTTGTACTCTTCATCAACCTTATACCCATGGCATGTTGCATACCTTTCTAAAACTGTGATATAAATTTAGGGTCTCAATTGAATACAATAGTATAATAAGCGCCATGTAACCAAATGATCTCATTCACATACAATCGCGAAAGTACCACCATGTCATCTTCCTCCTTGATAGCCACAAAGTGTGTCGATTTCATCATTCTATCAATGATAATCCAAATAGTATCCTTCTTCCCCTTCGACCTCAATAACCCACTAACAAAATCCGTTGTGATGTGCTCTTACTTCCACTATGGTATCTCAAATGGCTATAACATTCCCGCAGGCCACTGGTGCTCAGCCTTCACTTGTTGGCACGTCATATACTTAGCAATGAATGTCGCTATATCATGTCGTATCCCTGGCCACTAGAACTGGTATCGTAAATCTCAGTATATTTTATCCCCTGCATGATGTAGAGCAAATTTCGAAGTATGCACTTCTCAAAGAACATCATCTCTAATGATCCTCAGCATACAATTGGTTATGATAATACAACTCATCTCTCGGTCCCAATGACCATGCCAGTGACTTCCCTTTTTTAGCATGCTGGATAAATCTTTGTATGCATGTACTTCCCTGTAACGCATCAAGTACGTGCTCCTCTACTAAGCTTGAACGAGTTTCTACTGTACATAACCAAGTTTGATTTTCAAACTTTACAAACTCCAGCCCAAATTCGCTCAGGATCTACAACATATCCAACAGGCTACTGTACAACGAGTCTTCCAACTTAAAGTGTCAGCAACCACATTTGCCTTCTCTGGATGATACTGTAAGTCAAAGTCGTACTGGTCCAGGTACTCCATCCAGTAACGTTGTCTCATAGTCAGATCACGCTGCGTAAATATGTATTTCAGACTATTGTGGTCTGAATATACCTCTAATCTCTAACCATATAGATAATGTTGCCAAATTTTTAATGCGAATACAACCGCAACTAATTCCAAATCGTGCGTTGGGTAAATTTTCTCGTTATTCTGTAGTTGTCGTGATGCATAAACAACCATTTTCTCTTTCTACATACGCAAACATCCCAATCCCTTTCGGGATGCATCATAATTTACAATATACCTGATTCCTCGCTCGGTATTACTAACACTGAAGTGGTCGTTTGACACCGCTTTAACCTCCGGAACGCCTCATCGCACTCTGCTGTCCACTTGTATCTGACCCCCTTTTGGGTCAGACGTGTCAATGGTGCCACTATATGTAAAAAGTATTGTACAAATCTACGGTAGTAGCCAGCTAACCCCAAAAGTTTCCGAATCTCGAATATACTCCTCGGCCTCACCCAAGCCTTTACTGCCTCTTTCTTCGCAGGATCTACTGATATTTCCTCGGCGGAAACTACATGTCCAAGGAACCTTACTTGTGTCAAACAAAACTCGCACTTGGAGAACTTCACATACAAGCGATGGTCTCGAAGTTTCTACAACACAATCCGTAAATGCTCGGTATGCTCCTCTCTCGAAGATGAGTATTCAAGTATATCATCAATGAATACAATCACAAATTGATCAAGGGATAACCGAAATACCCAATTCATCAGATCCATAAACACAACCAACGCATTCGTCAACCTAATTGGCATCACCATAAACTCAAAATTTCCATATCGTGTATGAAATACCGTCTTTGGTATATCAGACTCCCGTACTTACAACTGATGATATCCCGATCTCAAGTTTATCTTCGAATAACAGTTAGACCCTCTTAGCTGGTCGAATAAATCATCTATCCTGGGTAATGGGTACTTATTCTTGATGGTCACCCGATTCAGCCGTCTGTAATCAATACACATAGGTAATGATCCATCCTTCTTTTGTATGAACAATGCAGGTGCACCCCACGGTGACATACTCAGATGAATAAACTCCTATGTCTTCAGGTCATCTATTTGCATTTATAGTTCTCTTAACTCTGCTAGGGCCATATGATATTGTGCTATCGAAATGGGCATAGTCCCTGGTACTAGATCAATCGTGAACTCCACCTCTAAAGGTGGTAGCAACCCACTTAAATCATCCGGAAATACATTTGAGAACTCGCAGACTAATTGCTATAGCTCAGGCCTGGGGGTATCCACTATCTCCTCGGATACGCTAGCTAATAAATACCATAAGTTGTTCAGCTCTTGACCTTGCCAAAAAGGTGGCTCTGACCGCTTACCCATGAAGTGGACCAATACTACTAATCCGACTGGTGAAATCAAAGTAACTCGTCTCCAATCACAATCAATCACAGCCTGGTATCGTGACAGCCAATCCATACCCACAATCATATCAAACCCCATCATGTCCAACATAGTGAAATTTCCAGTAAA
Source organism: Embelia ribes (assembly GCA_001753735.1). Taxonomy (NCBI): domain Eukaryota; kingdom Viridiplantae; phylum Streptophyta; class Magnoliopsida; order Ericales; family Primulaceae; genus Embelia; species Embelia ribes. The sequence continues at coordinate 8,541 of MKEJ01055569.1, forward strand.
TAGATAATCATTAATACGAACCTTACAACCCCTGCAAATCAAAACAAGTATATCCTGGACCCCTAATGGGGTCTCAATACATAATGTACTAAGTCTACGTATAGGTTGTAATCCTAAATATTGTATAAAGCTACGTGAAATAAAAGAATATGAAGCATCGGTATCAAAAAGAACACACGCACAGCATACAAAAACAAGCACAATATTTCGTACAATTGGTGTGTCATCTGCCTCTAAAGCTGTCCCTAGTAATACATATGCTCGAACATATATCATTTGTGCCCCTTGTCCAGATGTGGTCGCTCTGTCTGCTCCTCGGTCTCGGTATGGTCCGAGTACATAGTATTAGCTGCGGTGGCTGGTGGTCGAATAGAAATATCTGTCCTCCGAGTGTCTCCCCTATTGGGAGAAAGTTATGTTTTACAATCACGTTGCATGTATCCCCAACCTCCTGAACGACGATACTGTACTCTAGGAAATGTGGGGAGATATGCCCCTCCTCACTACAGATATAACAAGTAAGTCGACTCTGCCCCTCACAAACCCTATCAGTCTATTTTTGTCCCCTGCATATCGGTGGCGATCGCCCATCTCGATCACGCCCATCGATCTGTCTGTTACGCTCGCCTCAACCCCATTTCTGGCCACTATCTTGGAAGTCCCCTTATGCATCTTGGCCATGACCTCAGTCATGTCAAGCATTATCTTGTCCTTGGGATCGTTCTCTATTCCCTCCAACTCTCAATGACTCTTGGTTTTCCTCTCGCATACCTCCACCTCGAGAACCTTGTACTTCTTGGCCTTGTCGGCGCTTCCGAATCTCTGACTGTCTCGTCACTATATCCTCTACGCTGAGGTGAAATGAGCCGCCTTCTTATAACTCATAAAGTGTTGTGTCACCAAGTAAGATACGGTGTTCAATCACAACCCCCGAATAAATCGATGAATCCTCTAATCCTATTCCCATACTAAATCAAGGGCATACCAAGCCAATCTCATAAACTCATAGGTATACTCCTGTACTAACCTGAATCTTTATGTTAATATCAGAAAAGTATCATATTGTTCGTCCTGGTGCATCGCTAGCGCAAACTATAGATAAAAAAGATTCCGGAATTGAGCCCAAGTAATCTGTCGAACCCCATGTATCACCCGGTAACTCCGCCACCATTCAACGGCGGCATCTTGTAAGTAGTATGAAGTAGATATGACCCGTACCATATCATCAATCATATGGAATCCCTCAAACAGGTGCTCAAGTTCCCAAATCCATTTCTCAGCCTCGACAGTATCGAGTTGTCCATAATATAATGGTGCATGCAACTTATTTAGATTGTATATCATATGTATTGTACGGGTCTTAAGGCTTTCTTGTCTACAAGAACGGTGAGTTAACTCTCGGGCCATAGTCACAATTGTATCTCATAGAGCCTGCCCAATGTGTCTAGTCCAGTTGGGAGTCGGGTCCCGAACCCTCGGTGGTAACTTAGCTCTCTGTGCCTCATCAGTAGGCTGGTGCACTGGCATCTTAGGGGTAGCATTGGACTCAGTCTCAAATACATCATCATCACCACTTATCCAATCGACCCTCGTTACCATAACTGCTGGAACTCCTATCACCCGTAGGCGGTACTCGCACATCCCTAGTAGATGTAATGTAGTCACTCATGGGCTCACCCGGCTCACCCAGGGCCACTATATCCATCATCCTCGATCGAACTCGAGCTCCTAAAAATCTTAGTACACTCCACAGGTCGGCGCGACATAGCCCTATAATACACCACCACGATATAGAACACAAGTCTATTAGCAACTAGTCAAATAATCAGCCAAATACTTATTCAACTAGTCAGCCAATCATATAGTATTACACTTTTCAAGCTATGTAACTCAAGTCATCGGTCATACCCCAAGTTTTCGCGAAAATACACAAGAAGTCAGTGGAAAATCAACTAACATTCCAGCATTGGGAAGTTTCATCATATAGACGTCCCTATTCGCCACTCCGCGATCTTAGTAGTCAATATCGTTCACAATAGGTCATTGTTTATATAAAAAATCCCAATTTAATTTTCCAATAAAATAAATTCTCGAGGACTGAATTACGACACATTTCAAACAAACACCCAATATATATATTCACATTCATCCATCATGCAGCTATATGCGTAATGCGTGTCCTAGATGACTAACTCTTGTTAGTCTTCTACTCAACATTCTACATGTATAAACCCATACCTGTAGGCCACCAGGGTTTCCGTAACCTGGTTAGCTCTGATACCAAACTGTAAAACCCTCAAATCAATTCTAATAAAATATGCAATTTAAACTCATTTTAATTAAATGGTAGATTTTTTATTTTATTTATTTATTTTTGAAACTCGACACATACTCCTAAGCTGAACCAACGGTGTTATACTCTACAAATACAACCCACCAATGTCAATGATAATGCATTAAAACTACAAAAGCGATAATCATACATCAACGAAAGCCCAAATCATATACATACGTAGAAAATTTTGGGGTATCATCTCCACATAAATATTATGTGACCAGCCTACGCCTACGTAGGCTATGCTAATCTATAACATAGATAATACTACTTTATATACAACCAACATATCTCAAGCCATGAAGCAACATTATAACATAAATACATCGTCTAGACATAATCGTGCAACGATACCCTGAAGCTCAAGATAAGCTCGTCCTATGCACGTAAAATGGTCACTGGCTCCGATACTCCGCTATCCTCTGCTCTGCTCCTGATCCTCTGTAAAGTCCATGTGTATATGCACGGACAAAACAAATGAGTCAAATACTGATATACTACAAATGTTAATACAAAAGTATGCACAATATAGTAGCTAAAATAATAACCCCCGCACTCACACATATGGTTAAAGGATATAAAAACCACCATACATAATAACAGGAATATATTCTAGCTATATCAACCACAACAGAGGGTGAAATGTACGGTCTATTCATTACTATGGCTATTGGCAAAATAAACGTATAAGTGATCAAAATCAAATCTTTAAAGGATACAAGTCTGATTCTCCATCTTGATATCATCTCTATCCCGTGAAGGCACGGGCCTTTACTGATGTCACCGTTATAATCAATGTCATAAACGTAACCAAAAGCTCCTCAATGGATAAACTATAGGACCATCTCGAGGCCATCCAATATCAAGGGACACCGTCTCGAAGTCCCACTTCCGGGAGTCGAGGAACACCATGCACACACCGCCCTACAAAACACATATTATACAATTCCCTACAAAACACACATCATATGAAACACCGATAAGACCATGTATCACATGCCTATAAAGAAAAAATATCATCTATCACTAAATCTCTATCTCTACCCTTAGCTACCAAAAATCAACTAAAATATAAGTCATAAGATGTAAAAATATTTATAAGATAAAAGTATCTGAATCGTATTTCAATGTGAAGTCCACTTAATACTCAATGCACCTATCGCCTGTCTACTCATACAATTAAATATATGTAATATATATAAATCATAAATTCTTCGAATATCAATATGAAAATATATTCCACATTAATATTCAAAATATCCTCATCTTATTTACATATTAGTTTTTGTTTCTAGAATTTATATTTAATTTTAAAAATCCCATAATTATTCAAAATTATTTCAAAAATACAATTTTCATCCAAATAGCCTAGAAAAATCAGAGTTACAGTTTTTATAAAAACATTTCTGAAAATAATTCCTTTTTTTTCCCAAAATTAACAAATTCCTAAAAATATAATTAATAATTACTCAAAACTTTCATGAATATGCAAAATTATTTATTTACATATGAATGCGTTTAAAATTGATTTTTAGACACAAATAAAAATTTTCCAGAATTATAAAATATTTTTAGATATATTTTCACATTATTTTCTAACCTAAAAATACTTTATTTCTAAGGATATTTTCAAAAATATCATATTAACCCAAAAATTATAATTTTCTCATGAATGGCTCAAAAATATATTTGCATTTCCACTAAAAATTTCTGAAATTATTCTCAAAAATTAGACCACAAAAATATTTATTAAACTCATAAATATCCATAAACAATACAAACATTAAAGAAATTCCTCAAAAAAAGTGAAAACCTCCACAAGCAACCCAACTAATTTTTATTTAGTTGTTAACCATCTCTGAAAAAATTTAGAATTTTGTAAATTAAAAATAATTCCCTTAAATACCTCAAAACAATATATATTCCGAACATACTAAAAAAATCATAATTAATTCTACAAAAATTAAAAAAATGTGAAACCAGTGGCCATGTTCCTCAAAAATTGTATATTATCGAATAAATATCATACACTACTGTCACATTTAAACGTTTCACAATACAAATTTTCAAAAGTTAAAATTGCTTTAAAATACCCTTTTTATTGCATTCGTGAGTTTAATACTAATAATTGAGAAATTAAAACATAAATAGTTAGAAAGAATATACCTAAAAATACATCAAATATGTGTGTAGAATGTTCCCGAACCCTTGGGATAAGCTCGCGTAGCTCATTGGAGCACAAAAATGTCAACTGAAAACCTCAATTTCCCCCTTCTCTCTCTCTGTAAAATATAAGATAGTGGTAGTGTGTGTGTTTATGTCATACGAGGTAGTGGTAATATGTGTGTGTTGATGTTATAAGGGGTATATACATACCACGTGTGTGTGTTTATGTCAATATTTTGACATCCAAGCACCGAGGTGTCAATATTTTGGTGTGCCACAGGGTTCCGTTCAAACAGTATACCAATCGTTCAAACAGTGCCACTACCCGAAAAATATTTTGATTTATAAATAAGGGGAATAATAATAAAATAATAATAAAAATAATTCAAATAATAATATTAAATTAATAATAACACCAGGTTGTTATAGATCCCTTTTTAAAGAAAAGGAAAAGAAAAATATATGTTTTAAAAGAAAAAAATAAAATGGGATTTACTTCAACCAAGTTTCTTTCACTTCTCTTTCTACAGCATGAACTTCATCAGAGTACGCAAAAGAAAAATATAAATAGTCTGCATACAGCCTTTATATTAACTTAAAAGTAAACACCACGTTTACAGCTCTAAGCAAGCTACATGATTGAACAAATTATAATATATGCAACCTAAGAGTGTATATAGATTTTATTACGCTCTTATTATAGCCCAAACAATCTCAAGAGCTGCAACAAAGTGTAAAACAAAATATAATCTTCTACATCTTCATACTTCAAATAAATACAACAATATGAACTTCAACTATAATAATTCTACGGCCAAATAAATAACATGAGTGTGGCCAAACAAAATATAAGATAACAATTCTATCTTCAAAATATGTACAAGAAATATCGGGTCATCTCGAGAATGCCTCTCGCTAGCCTCCAGATCTATAACAATGTTATGATATAAAATGGAAAAGAAAGATGCACGAGTTAGTCTAGTAAATAACACGATACATGTAATGTTATGCTGTGCCATAAGGTATAAATATGTCACATATAATAAGGTAATGCAATACAACTCGATAACTACTTTGACTTCGCTACTAAACTTCGACTACCAAAGGATTAGGACTAGCGTCTAAATTCATTTTTTTCTAAAATAGATTCCTTCGTGAACCTATAAAAAAAATTGCTCCCTTTGTGGAATGTTTATAGTTTATTTCCCTGATCAGGTTTCCCGACTTTCACAGTAAAGTGTCGAGCCTTCTCTTTGCTTTATTCTAAAAATTTTGTAAATTTTGACACTTGTCCCGAAAAGAAATAGAAGATGACTCAATACTTGAATGAATGAAATGCAAACTTCCTTCAAATATAATCATGTTCAAAACTTCAAAATTTAACAATCGACTTTGTATAGCTTCGTTCTTCACTTCGATAATATAATTGAGTATCACTCCTTCATATAGAATTCAAGTTCTTCTTTTCACTTCTTTTGAAAATTTCATTTTCAAAACTTCAAATTTAA
>MKEJ01055572.1:0-13777 GCA_001753735.1 Embelia ribes
TATTGGGATTTTCAAGGCTTTGATGATGATGATGATGATGATGATGATGGACATCCAAGTTGATATCTTCAAACAAAGATTTGGATAAAATGGTTTCTCATTTTAAAGCAAGGGCTCCGAATAAATCAAATAGTTGGAATCCTCAATACAATAGGAGAGGGGAAAGACGAGCACATCTAATAGATGAACAAAGAGGAAAATGAAACTCAACCAGAATACTCGCAGTTTCTTGGCAGATCTATGATATACTAGCCAAAATCCAAGAATAGAAAATGAGAATTCGTAATGAACTAAATCATTTTGAGAAAGGATATTAGTTTCATATTCTACAAAAATATATTAGTATACAAAAAGGTAAACTAAGCCTATCCCCCGAATGCTGCATACCGGTAGGACTGGCATACCGAGTCCCAATACTGCGTACCGCGTCAAACAACAACACCCAGGCAACATTGATCCAACCATTTCCAACGACTAATGAAATCCACCTTCAAAAGAATAAGGCGTAAAGATCCCCTAGATTTCTTAGTCCTTTATTATTTTCCAGCTATTCTTTATTTTTCTGCAGAATTTGTTACTAAGTAAACGCCATTCATTGCCATGCCCTTTATTTTCATTTTCCTTCAAAATCATGGAAAGTATCAGCCTTTAAGTGTACAGTGAGTTATGATGTGAGTTGTGACATAAAACATGTTGGTTATTATTCATTTATTTACTAACTCTAACAGGATTTGATTAAACTTAAAACAAAAAGTTTAGCGATAAACCTTAATAAGAAAGTAGTTGAAACCCAGCGTCCAGAACACAGGTTAGAAACTAAACTGTTGCTTGAAATAGCCAAAACCTATTAGAAAAGTCTCTTTTTCCAATTTGCGCAAATATACTAACTCAAAAGGGATGTAAGCTAACCTCAGGGTCAGAGTTGAATTCCTTCACAGCCTTGTCTCTTGCAGGCAGACTCATTTTCCCATCAAGCCTCCTGTACTGTATGCAAGATTGGTTCAATGAATACTCAACCAGATCCAACATGCCGGTCCACTGAGAGAAAACAATGGCTTTTATAGGCCCTTCAAGTCCAGCGTATTCTTTTCCTGAGTCGAGATAATCCCCATTGCATGTCACAAGATCATGCGGATTTGAACTATTCGACCTACAGTGTTGCTTTATGATCTTAAGAGCAGCTTTAATTTTGGATGAAACATACGCATCCTTAAGAACTATAGATTTCTCCAGATCCTCTTCCGAAGAAGAGGGTTTTTTATCAAGATCCTCAGAGATACAACTCCTTAATGTAGCTCTGGAAAATGCAACATCAGTACCAAGTAGTTTCTTGCATTCAAGTGCGGGACACATGTTGTCATCTCCAGTCAGATGATCGGATATGCACTGATAACAGAAGACGTGTCCACATATGGTAACGACTGCATCTTCAGGAGGATCCTGTTCAGACGTGGGACAGAAGAAATGCTATTAGTGCTTGTCCTAAACTCAATAAAGACTAACAGCAACATGTTCAACCAAAAAGAGAAGAAATGCCCATTTCAATCCTGTTCAGACATAGGACAGTTAATGTTGATAACCCTTATTATTGAAAATTTTCCACAAAATTTACCATCTTCTAAGACCAAAAGATAGATATCTAGACAATTAAGAGCATGACGAAGAACTGGTCTCCATATGGTAGTGCCAAAAAAATATTAAAATCTAACCAATGGATGGCTACCCGATTCAACGGAAAACTCATTCAAAGTTCATACCTTGTTCAAGTAACTTATATAATGTGGCTGTATCACAATTCACAAGTACTCTAGATACCAAAAAACTCACCTCGCATACATGACAAATTGCCAGAGAAGTTTCCAAGAGATTCAATAACTTTATCAATCTATCTCTAGGAAGTCTCTTTGCCACATTAAGTGACTCTCTCTCAACAGTTTCAGCATTATAATTTTTCACAAGTAGCGGGTGATCACAAGCCTGGCGTAGGCGGAGAAGCATCAGTAGAATATTTGCATAATTTTGTCTCACAGTACCAGCAGCAGCATATGCCTGCAAGAAAGATAAAATGTAAGGACAGTTAACTAAGAAACTCGAGAATAACATAAATCATTGACCCAATCCCGAAAAAGTATTGATTTTTTTCCAAAAATAAATCAAGAAAAAGAACAATATATTAGCTTTCATTCTTCTCTTCTTTCAGTAACAACCAAAAGTAGTGTAAATACCATGTGTATCTATGCTCCTTGGTACAAGTAGGAGAAAAAGAAATGAAATGAGAAAGAAGAGAGGCATTAGAATCAGAGAAGAAGAGTGGTTGAGAAGTCAAACACTGAATTAATCAGCTCTCTTGCATAAATCTTGAGAAAAACTTGGTCCATACATCCAAGGTTCCTGAGAGACATACTTCAGGTGAAGAATTTGGATGATTAAGCTTAGGCTGAGGGAGAGTGGCTCACTGGCTTCTCAAATTAGTCAACTTATTTTGCCTCTAATTGCCAAATTTATTTCGGTATTTTTTTCCATCCTTTCTTTGTGATTCATCTAAGATTCCCGAGAAAAATATACTTCAGGTGAAGAATTTGGATCATTAAGCTTAGGCCGAGGGAGAGTGGCTCACTAGCTTCTCAAATTAGCCAACTTATTTTCCCTCTAATTGCCAAATTTATTTCAGTATTTTTTTCCATCGTTTCTTTGTAATTCAAATTCAGTTAAAGAAAAGAAATTTGTTATCAAAAAAGAGAAATTAGAGTAAGGTAGATTCTGATGTTGCTTAAATGAAAATTGGGGTTGTTTAGGATTTGGAATATGATTTACGCACCAACAATTATGTACTGAAACTGCACCAACTCATATGTGGCAACATATCGTGCGTTGATCATATCTTGGAAAAAATACTGGTATCATTACACATGTCTTTTTTATCGTGGCTCTGCATTAAGTAGAATGCCTTTGTTTAAGTTGATGATATTGGAATCACAAGAGCTAATACTAAAGGATTTGAGAAGTTCATAATATTTCTGCAAAGTAAGATTGCAAGTGAATAACATGACTTTAAAGTTGTTCAAGTGTATTAAAATTGCAAGGTTGAACTAACAGTTGATCTCAAATCAAAATGTGAAAATAGACTCATCAAAACTTGATGATTTCATAAGTTTTTGACACTCATTAAAAACAACACCGCAAACAACATTCCCACAATGGAACCTGAATCTTTGGCCTACTATTTTGGAGAGGTAAGTGGCATCAACCGCTCCACAAGTTCACCAGGCAGTAATTGGTGTCAATTAATATGATATTACATTGTTATTCTTCTGGTTTTTGTTTTTCAAATTAAGCAATTCTCAAGCCGTATGAATGGTTAGATAACTCTTCTCTGTAATGAAAACAATTTACGTTGTCAAAAATCATACAACACATAATAAACTGAAAAACAATAAACGATCAACAAGCAATGCAAGAAACAAACACTGGACGACTATGTATAATGCCACCTCCAAACAAAGATAGCCTTGGTAGCAAGAAAAATTATAATCCATTGAGTGCTAATTAATCTACAAATAAATGAGTTATTAAATCATCAAATAATTTACAAACATGGAAGTAGCTACATTCCATGTATAGCATAACCTCAATAAAATTACACGTGACTAATTAGTTTCCTACAAATAATATTTTTGGCTGGTCTGGACTTGGGTACAACCTGCTCACCTAATATTTTACAAAATTTGTAAAGTAATACGTTACAGGTAAATTCTCGAAGGCTCACTGACAACATAAATGAAAAATTCATGACCCCCATATATGTATGATTGATTATAATGTTCTCTTAACATTTGATTCAAATTTTGCTTGTTTCTTCTTGACATTCATACAAAATGCAGTGAAATAATATACATGGAATGTAGTTACTTATATAAATCCAAAAATTTCATGACCAATTAAAATCTCGATTAATTACCAATTGGGCTTTAACAGACATACATTTTTTTTCTCTTTCACCAAGGTCCATGCATTTGTTAACAATGTAAAGTTCATGAATGTATCAAATACTCCAAATACATCATTCATGTCCAGTGTTATATTTTTTCTGTGTATGCACATTATGACCAAATAAAAAACCTATTTTATTAAAACAGAGACAATCTTGCAGAAACAAACGCTCAAAGCAGTAAAGACATGGGATAATTTCTTATTGCCATACAAAGAACATCAACAACATTAACTTGCTGCATTATGGAAAGACACAGACTGAGACTCAACTCGACTTCAATTTATGAAACAATCAACACTTGACTCGTATTTGAAAAAGAAATAACAATTAGATAAATTTATCAGGAACTTTCCTTTTTAGCTGGAGATCATCAAGTAATCGAGCACTGTTTTTTATCAAGGTCATACTGAAAATGCCATATTCAATAAAATCTTAAAGACAATGCAAATAACACGGTTAAAAAGAGCATAATAGAGACAATTGTCAACTCATCATAATCATATTAACACCAAACTGAAAGCATAGCCCTGATCCTTCATTAATAAATCCCTAACGCTCAAAAGCCATCTCAAGTGAACAAGAAAATAAATTGAAATTATGAAAGTAGAGCTAAACAAAAACAAAAACTACTATGATTCATGGATCATCTTAGTGATATTGACACCAAATATATAGCATAGCTGAGTGCTTCACTTAACAACCACTAAAGTCACTCTATAGATTGAAGTGAAGAATTTAACTGTACAGCAAATGAAAAACCATGAGAAAAGGAAAACCACCACCTTAAACTGTGAACGAGAGTCAGCTTCCAGTTTTGCATAATAAGCTCTCTCTTCTGGGGAGAAATCCACCTTAGTTAAATTTATTCTTTTGGGTGGCAACTTTATAATAGGCTGCCCATCAATTACAGTTCCTGGAACAAGTACCATTTAAGGTTGATTAAATCTAAATATAGAGATGGAAAATACATCACACAGAACATGCAATTGTAACGCTAGAGATACAGCCCAAATAATCTAGAAATCACCAGAAAAATAGGATCACATTTGTTGTGCGCTGCCATGATAGTTGATAAATGTTCCTCCTCTTTACTCATGCTATAAGTGATATAGTTAATGAGCACACAAATTGGAATGATATAAAAATTGATAAAAATATTGCTCCGAAAATACAAAAAGTTTCAGCTTTCCATTGATCTCTCACACCAATCCAACATCAAAATTAAAACAAGGACAGTGTGCTGCAAAATTTTACTAAAGTATAATCATTTATAAAATGTTCTAGAATGAGGAACAGAGAAGCTAAGCAGATATCAGGTCTATACCAAAGCATTGTACAAGACAAACAATTCAATCGAATTTCACCGAAATAATCAAGGTGTTTGTGGTCTTTGATTGCCCAAGAACCATTTAATACTACAAAACACAACAAAAGGTAGTTGTTTCATAAGATCTGGATGTTAAATAACATCTCTCTCTTATCATCTTAAATGGTTTAAGCAAAGATTTGAGTACCTACCAAATTATACAAGGCATAATTCTCAAGGCTGATTTCAACTATAGCTTGTATTATTTTGCATTCCTTCATAAGGAAACAAGTATTCAACACCCCAAGGTTAGAGTAAACCAACTCAAATACTTGAGAATGGTGGGAAAGCAAGAGGGGACAGAAGTAACGAATTTGTAAATGGTCTATTTCAAGTTCAGTTGAACAATTGTTTATAGCTACTGGATTTACAATGACTAGCTTAGCCTTTCAGTAAATACATCGTTATGATCAATAAACTACTGGTCCAAACTAAAAAGAAAATTGAGAGGCAGACAAACAGGCAGAATCACTGAACTAAAGAAAAACAGGAATCAGGTCACCTTTTGTTCTCCGTAACATTATAGCCCTTAAAACAGCTTGAAGTTTCTTGTATCCATGAATCGCATTCCTAGCTATAGCAAACTTCAGTGTGGCGCAAAATGATTTATAATCCGCATATGGATCATATCTCAAGAACCGAAAGTAACTATATAATTCGTCAATTGCATTTTGTATAGGTGTTCCAGATAAGCACCATCTTCTTTTTGCCCTAAGACCACAACAAGCTCGAGCCACTTGTGTTCTGTGATTCTTTATAGTTTGTGCTTCATCTAGTACCACTCTGAACCAATTAACTCTTGCAAGAGTGCCACAATCACTATCAATAAACGAACTATCTAATCCTTTTTTCCCCTTCTTGCGGCCTTTGGTCGGTTTACTTGTCTTTTTTCTTTTCTTATTAGTAAAAAACCCTGGTGATATTCCATTCCTCTCCCCATTATTTCCGTCATCGTCGTCTTCATCAACTAATGGTTGTTTTGGAACTTCATTGGTCACAATAGCATACGTAGTCAGAACAACATCATATTTAGCTAATTCATTCGGATCCCTGGTTCTATTTCCACCATGATAGGTTAACACAGAGAGTTTTGCCTCCTCAGAGACTTTTTCATCAAGCTCCCGGGCCCACTGCCGAAGAACACTAGCAGGGCATACAACTAATGTACCTGCTGCAGGTCTCTGCCTACGGAACTTGGAGACGGTAGCAGTGGTAGTTTCAGGAGCTGATTTAGGGCAATAAGATCCTTCAATTTCTTTCCCTTTGCCCTGAGCATCTTTGTTATTGTCATCATCATCATCCAAATTCACAGGCTCTTTGCCTTTGTCCTGAGCATATCTTCCATTGTCATCATCATCATCCAAATTCAGAGCTTCAGGAATATGACTGAACTGACCTTCTGACTGAGATTTCGATTGTGATGACCTTTCCATCTGCACAAGGGCAATAACCGAGATAGTCTTACCAAGTCCCTGTAAAAACACACCAAGTCAGCGAGAAAATTCATAAATATTCGAGCAATAGATAATGCTGCAGAAAAATGTAATCAGCCCAGCTACTAAACATTTAACCTGATCATCAGCAAGAATTCCTCCTGAACAATGACAACTTTTTGTTTCCTTTTGAAGCATCCAAGCCAAAGCAATTTTCTGGAAAACAAAAATATTTTTAGCATGGACATATTCCTTGAATATAAAGGAAATTGGAGGGTGTTAAAGGTAGAAAGACCAGACTAGAGGAGGCAAAAATAAGGAAGGAAGAAACAACCTGATGTCTTAGAAGAGAGATAGATAAAAGACCATCAGGTAAAGCAGCTTCAACTTTAGGTTGGTTAAGATCCTGCAAATATGATAAGTACTTCAAATATGGCTTTTCTTGTGACATCCAACCATTGTTAACTTGCAGCTAACTGGAAAACAGTTTTTCAGTCAATATTAAAATCAAATAGTAATTCTACACCATATATCTACTATTATAATTATCACAATTTAATCATACTATCTCTTCAAAGTGCAATCCAAAACCGTCATTACCTCAATAGAGCTTTCATTTGTAAAGTTGTTTTTCCACTCCTCCAAATTACAGTCTAAGATAATGGTGCCAACATCGACTCTCGCAGCTTTTATGATACATATGCATTGTACTTCTAAGAATTTTTACTAATTTAAACTATAGAACAATATAATCAATACATTTCCCAACCACATTCATATTCTTTTTGCAATTCCATCATATCTTGGATATTCTAATAACCTTCAATTGCTGATAGATATAAGCCAACTTTCAAATACAGCATTCCGTGAGAGCACAGAATGCAAAGTACAGTGTGCTTGATCCTATACGAATCACACTACCGGAAACTATATTGTCAACTACAGTTGCCATCCAAAGAAACCTGCTCCCTCACTAGTATATATACTATACAGTCACCAATACAGACTCAAAAGTAGGTAGTCCCCAGAAAAAAGACCAATTGTGTCGTAATTCTCTAGGCTTGAATCAGAAGGAGGGAGGAGCGAAAGAAAGAGAGATAAAGAAGAAATTGGAGGCAACATTGACCTTGTTTCAATCTAACCTGGAGAAAATCTATACAAACAGATTATGAAATTATGTCCAAATTTGCTTTTAAAATAGTTCTTTTTGTAATTGTTATTAAAATCTGTACAAAAATATTTTTTAAAAAATCTAGAAAAAACTGTCAAATATGGTTTAGATCTACACATCTTGTATATATTTTCAGATATCGAGAGAGAAACAGAGAGAGAACCTAGTAGGGCGACAGATGGCCAGTGCAGGGCTAAGGGCAGTAGCAACAGGCAGACAGTTCAGGAAAGGAAGAGAGAGACAAGGAAAGAGAGAGAGGGCAGATGGTTCAGAAGAGAGGAAGAGAGAGGGGAATAGAGAGAAAGCATGCAGAAAGAACGTGAGTTGGGTTGTTTGTGGAACTAATTTTGACATATTTGCCCTTATGGAAATAAATGGTAGGTGAAAAATAACTGCATAAATTCAAAATTTTAAAAACAAAAAGGGGTAATCCTGGAAAGAGAGACATACTTGTAACGCAGCTTGATAAATTAGTCTCTCATCACTTCCAATTGCCCTCTCATCACCCACAACAGGACGAGATATATGATTGCTTGAATTAATGTATTGAGCACCTGGAAAAGGCTTTCCGTGCATGAAAGATGATGGTAATATCCTATTTCCATTGTTCTCGTGCACCAAGAGATCATCATCAAAATTCCCACGAAAATGGTAATTCCTAGAGTTGTTATCTTGATTTGGCCGCGGATGGTAACTAGATCTCCCTTGAATATTATGAATACTAACATTTTCTACCAAATTAGCTGGCTTATAATTAGGTGCAAATGGCTTAAGGGGTGGTCGGTGAGCCCTATTCACCGCTTGTTGAGATGTAACTCTTGCATGATCTGCCAAAAGAATAAGTGAAGTATAAAATCCATTAAATAATTTTTGAATGCTCCATAAAGAATTTTTCTTCAAAAGGAAACCAAAAGGCCACTGATATTAACTTGAAACCTATTTTGCACAATATTTGTTAATAAGAAATTTTTTTCTTTTTTCACTAACTTAATATTATACCTTTGATACTCGTAAACAACAAGATCCATACTTCTTTTGCCTTGCAAGCAGCAATTTAATTAGCTTACCTGACTAAATCTAAAATAAACTTCTACAAAAATGATATGCCAATAATTTAAAGCTTGCCATACTCTTTTCTGCATCAAAAAGTATACTAGCTACTTATAACTGCATAGAAGGATGTCCTTACTACTTGAACTTGCACCATTTGTAGAATCCCATGATGGAAGGACCCTGCGACTGGAAGAGGTAGCAGAATCCCTCACAGGTGATACATCTAGGTTCCTATATTCATCTAAATCCCAAGTTTCGCTACTATCAGACGAAGGAATATCTATAGTTTCTCTGGCAGCCATAAGAGTTAAATTGTGATTCCTTAAAGCATTCAAATTACAAGAACCATAAGATGACCGGCCAACCTGCAATTAAAAGGTGATGATCAGTATGAGCTAATATGACAGCAGAAACAAAGCAATGAACATATTTATCCAAACCATTATTACAAAATCTCCCTCACCAAATCTCTACAGCGTGGAAAAACTAAGCTGCTAATCAATCCAGTAAGAAAAGAGCAACATCTCCTAGTGGATTCAATAAATTTATGAAAAGGATCAGCATGGTCATGCATCAGCATTAAATAGCTGTCACTCTCTTTAGAAGGAAAAAGAAGATATACACATTTTAGAAATAAAGAAATATTTAAACCGAAGCAAAGCAGGGTCACTCAAACAATGGCAAACTCAAGATTGAACTGCAAATCGTACAAATTTAGCCAATTTGGGCACAATATAGGGGTGTATGTGAACAGAGCCGCTCGAGCTCGGCTCATTAAAGGCTCAGTCGAACTCGGCTCGTTTTCCCTCCACTCATAACTTTAGTCCTAAATCAATTTTACTTGAGAGCTTCTGACTTTGGCTGATAAGCTTTCATCTTTTATTGGGCTTAAAATTGGGCCACTTGTGTGTAGGCGAGTGGGAATAATCAGCCCTTATATATTTAGCCTCCTGAGCTATGTTGACAAGCCAGCTCTAAAAGAGCCGAGCTCAAGGAAGCAGTGGCGAACCCGAGCTTGAGTTAGAAGACGGAGCTCATGGAGAGCTCGAGCTGGGGTTCAGAGCGGCGAGCCCAAGCCTGAGCACCACCAATCTCGGCTCAGCTCGGCTCGTATACATCCCTAGCTCAACCCCTGCTGAAGCTCAATATACAAGGAAACCCTAATTTGCAGCAAAACTAAACAGAAGTGAACAAAATCATACACTATAATTTTTCATGTTTATGATTTGAACTTATGTTGGACGAAAGGGTCCATCAGAACAATCACATAAAATAATACAGAGGTTCAAAATAATTAGTGAAAACATTGGAAGTTGTTATAACAAAAAGATGAAGCAGCGGTCCATTATATCCCTCATTGTTAAATGTCTTAAGAAAATTAAAAAGCAGGAGGCAACAAAACATATAATACTCTATAATTTTGTCTGTTAGTGATTTTGGCATATGTTGGACAGGGTTCATCAGAACAATCACTTAAAGCAATAGAGGTTCAAAATACTTAACGAAAATAACAGAAGCTGCTATATCCTAAAGGTAAGGAGGTATACAACATCCCCCATTTTAAAATACCATAACTAAGTTAAGGATTGCTTCTTATTCTTCAAGACCAAATAAGAGAAATTCGTTAAAATATGCAAAAACACTTCCTTTTAATCACCAACCAGGCAAATGGGTACCACCTCATATTTCCATAAATCAAGGAAAATGCACACTAACAATACTCACTAGTTTATAAAAAGTAAAAAGTAATTCGTTAAGGAAAATAACAGAAGTTGCTATATCCTAAAGGTAAAGGTGGTATACGACATGCCCCATTTTAAAATACATAACTAAGTTACGGATTGCTTCTTATTCTTCAAGACCAAATAAGAGAATTCGTTAAAATATGTGTAAACACTTCCTTTTAATCACCAACCTGGCAAATGGATACCACCTCATATTTCCATAAATCAAGGAAAATGCACACTACCAATACTCACTAATTTATAAAAAGTAAAAAGTAATTAACTCAAATGAGAAAGCCAAAAAGATGGAATCTCTAGATTACCTAACCAAATGCCAGCTTAAGATTGCACTGCAGAGTGCAGAACACAGAAATTGTCATAGTATGCTATTTAACTACTGAGGTCGAAAACCTTAATTTTCTGAGACCAAAATTAATCCTAGCATTCATCATACATTAGATTGAGGTATGACGATACTTAACAATCACATAAAACAATACAGAAGCTTAGGATACTTGATTAAAAAAAATTGAAAGCTAAGAGGTAATAAACTATATCCCAAACAAAAGATAGTGCTACTGGTACATCGTATATCAAATCCCCCCCTTCCCCACCCCACCTTCTCTCCCCTCTTTCCCTTCTCTTCTTTCAATTGGCCTAAATTAAGAATAAAACCACTTGTTGCGAAGGTTTTTGGCCTTAACTTTTAAGATGTGGCAAACTGTGATTCACCAAAAAGTAAAGTCAAAACCATATTACAAATTACTAATCCCCTATAAATAAGCAAAGAGAAAAGCACCAAGAAGCAAGGAAGTGCCACCTCAATGCCTGAAAATAATAAAAATTCAAACAACCAACACTGGCAATTCTATCATCAACAGTAGGTTCACAAACCAAAAGATGGAGATTTTACAAATCTATGTTAGCCTAACCAATTTCAAACTGAAAAAACAATAAAACCCCAATTGGCGGCGAGCAAAGATTATGCCAACATCATCAATCAAAAAGGAAAATGTCAAGAGTTTTCGGCCTATTTTTATCAGACTGGATAAAATATGAATTTACAAAAATGCAATGCAAAAGCAGATATACATGAAAAATCCAACCCCGTCTCAATATCAACAGATAAAGGCAACAACGTAAACGGGGTGTCACCTTAGTGCCATCGAATATATAAAATACACACAACCAATGCCAGCCAGTCTAATGATTGAATTTTTATATTACCCTAACAAATATGAAGGTCAAAATTAAAATGTAGAGCACAAAAAATTAAGCTATATAATAGGAAAGCAACTAAACTTCTTATTTAAGGCGATCAAAATAAGCATGGGCATCATAATGAATTCTCTTGACAAAAAAATAAATAAATAAAAATAAAAAGTTTTTTTATTTTTAAAAAATAATATAAGAGTAATTCTCTAGAATGTAAAGCAACAACATTTCTACACAAAAATCACTAACCACCACTTAAAATGCAAAACATAAAGGCAACAAGGAAACGGGTATGCCACCTCAGTGCCCAAAATCATGGCAAATGTTATCAACAAACAACCACAAGTCTAAGAATGGAATCCTAACCCTAATCAATTGGAAGCTCGAAATTAAACTAAAACCTTACAAATTCAAGCTCTTTTAGGACTGGGGTAAAGAAAACCCCTAATAATCAGAGACAAAAATGTCTGCGGGCATCATACTACTAAAATTTCAAGAGTTTTCAGCCTACATTTCCCAAGAAGTGATAACAGCTAATTCAATAAATGTAAATAAAAAGATTTTCATCATAAAAGATCATATAATTGCCACCAGTCTTTTTAAAATCCACTTTCTAGAAATTAAAATTTGCTATCTTCCCTTATAGAATACCTATTTCAGAATTGCACACAAGTCTTTCTCAACAAAATCTCAAAAAAGTTAAAAATAATATTATAAAAAAAATACATGTATATATATTCAAGGGAGGGAGTTACCCTCATCAATGAGAGGGAGAAAGATGATTAAAAAGACGGAAAAAATTATTTTTTTCATAGAGAAAGGGGCAGCAGTAGCTTTATTAGTCCAGAAATATACTGTAGCAACCTTTTCTCAAATGAGAAATCAATTTCTAGACTAGAAATTAAATGATGATTTGGAAAAGCTGTTGGGAATGCTACTATATTACCCTAACAAGTCGGAAGCTCAAAATCGAATAAAAAAATGCGCTACTGAAGTTAAAATTAATCAGAAAAAATTAGATACATATACATGCATACATAAGTTAATTCAGTAATTGAAGTTGAATAAAGCGAATTTACAGTGTGAGATGGAGTTGAAAAAATATTTTCAAAAAAAGCCCTACCGATAATTACGAGGAAATGAGGAATCGCCATTACGGTGGAGTTGCAGGTTGAATTAAGAGAGAGAAAATCTAGGCGCGATTGACGGCATCAAGGCGGTCGATTAGGGCAGAGAGAGAGGGAGAGAGGGAGGGAGAGAGAGAGAGAGAGGCGTTTAAAGGTTTAAGCTTCCAGCGGAAGTTGCTAAAACTGTTTATGCGACGAGTAATAACAGGGTTATTAATTATTAAGAGCGCTGAAACTAGAAATATTGTATATTTGTTCTAAAAATATATAATAATAAAAAATGAAAAATAGTATAAAAGTTAATAGAGACAAAAAGTTAGTGTACGGCATAATTCTATTTATTTATTTTATATATAAAAATTTGAAATATAATGAGATAAAATATTTGAAACATACCTTTATTTTTTTCTCTTTCTTTTCTCTCTTATACAAGGTATTTTCTTTATTTTTTTCTGTGCATAACAAAAAGCAAAAATATAGCAAAGTTTGAGAAATAATGGGAGTGTTATAAATAAATGATAAGATCATGCTTGTATCAGCGTTTGCATCACACATTGTGTTTTCATTTAATAATTGAATATCATATTTGCATTAGGTATAGTTAAATGTAATGATATATTTGAACACTTTTTTTTTTTTCCACATTTTGAAGTTTTCGCAATCCTATATTAAATATCAATTTCTGAAATATTGACGA
>MKEJ01055582.1:0-10425 GCA_001753735.1 Embelia ribes
TAATTTTTTTTATATAATTTTATTGTTAAAATTTTAGTACAATTTGTTTTTTATTAATTTAAGTACTACCACAAATGTCATGCTAATATAGTCCGGCTCTATCTCTAGGTAAAATATTCATATCTCTAGGTAAAATATTCATACTTTTGATGCACTTGCTATAAAGAAAATTGGCAATGACTGCATGACTTGACAAATACAGATGGCTTTTTTTTTTTTTTTTTTTTTTTTGTTTCCAAAAAAAAAAAAAAATCAAAACTGGCACTATTGAGTTATATTTTAACTTAATTTGCTTATTAGCTTTCACTGTCTTTTACTATTTGTGGTACGCTACAAGACTTAACTGTTTTACGAGTAACCTTATCTGATAATCTTCAGGAATTTTTAAATTTTACCAGGACTTGCATCAAGAACTACACGATAACAATGTACGAAAATCAACTAGAGATGAAAATGGGCTGGTATTGCTTCCGAAGCAATTATGGTGTTCGTTAAAAAAAAGAGAAGACGGTGAAACTTGCTGTGAGGTCGGAAGGTTACTAGAGCCAGGATCTGCTATCACATCAAAATGCATCTTTTCACCCGATACTGGATTAAAGGCAAGTAATAACACACTTTTGTTATATACGAAAAGGTGTTTATACAAGCATTAATGAAGTTTGTTATCGGTTCTGTGCACTCGATGTTGCATTTGACATACATAGCATAACATCTATGAGCCCAATAATTTTGAGTTTACGTGTTTATAAGCAAGAAAGAACATTCTGAAGTGAGTTATGTTATGTGCCATTGCCCTTGTCCAAATTCCGCTCTCAATATTGCCACGTCAAATACAATTATGACGTCAAGAAACTAGAGCACGTGTTTACTCAAGACGATGGTGCATCGTTGTTAATAGTGATCAATAATGCGAAAAAACTAAAATAGCTAACTTTAAGCCATATATATATATATATTGTTGGAAAGAGATGAAAAACAGGGTACGGCAGTTTCTCAAACATCATCGGCGTACTTGTACTGGTAGCAAGTCTCAGGAACATTGATGTGATTTTATCCTGAAAAAGGTGATCTTTTTTACATGTTTACTCGTTAAGGAGCTGAGCTTTTCATGAACTTAATTGATGTACCTAACAAGGCAAATGCTAGAAAGGAAATATAGAGTTGAGCTTTCTCAATATCTGTTGGGTGAAAATTGTGCTGTTTATGCATATTTGTTTCCGACAGCAATAGTTTTTGCTTTCCCTAGTAGAAAGGGCCGCGTTATTGGTTGGAATTTCTATCGTCTTCCGGTTGCTATTATAACTCATCGTTTGTTAACAATAAATCTCTATCTGATTATTTTGTGCTTTTTCATGTTGCTTATTCACCCTTTTGTTAAAGAGCTTCTAGTCGTTCATTCATACGGTGCATAGATCCAAAGGTGTTTGTTTTAAGAATCAATTTCTGTTTGCTTTGCAGGAAATTGCAATAGCACGCGAAACTGCAGCAACAGCTTAGTGCGATTCGTATAAGCAGGTTTTCATAGCTCGTGTTGCCGGTTACTCTCCACACAAGAAAATAGCAAATTGGTGTAAAGAAAATAGGAAGAAACCTTGAAACGGCAATGTTCTGTTGAAGTGGAAAATTTTATTTGATGTGTATTTAGTCTATTACCTTCAAATAAGATTTTGAATATAGCAAGGCCTTTATGCAATCACTTGGGGCTCCTTCAAATTATATATATTTCTAAAACCACCTCGTCCATAATTCTTTTATTACAAAATTAAGAGTTCGAGGTTACTGACCTTGCACAAACACTATTAAGCTTTTCCACATTGAACCGCTGTTACCGTTTAACAACTGAGAATGCGATTAGCTTTTAGCCGAGGCTGTGGCACCATCACCCAAAATGAGGAAAATTAGATTATTGTTAAACACTTGACAACATGCGGAAAAACATAAAATCACAAGTTTTTTAATTCCTATGATCTAACATGTTTCAATCTGATACTGTTTAGTAAAACAACTAAGCCGAACTAAAAATTGTTTAGAAATATAACAATGTTTGGCACAATTTATTAGGGCATTTCCAACATAAATGTGGACAAGTCCGACCAACCTGAGTCTTTTATGTTTGTTTTCATCATATCACCAATGATTCTGGGTTGGCATATAGATCAAACTGCAATACTTCATAAATATCAGATACAATCTTTTTTTTTGGAAATTAATATCAGATACAATCTTGCCACTTCATAAATGATAAGACACAATGCCTTGGGCATTTACATTAGCACAATACAAGGGCAGCTAAGTGGCAAATCACAAGCCGACGTTTACAGACGCTACAATTATTCACTTAAATAAAGCAAGAAATTAAACAAAAAAGACAGGGAATAGTTGAGATCATTTAACACCCGAAGCTTCAATTTTTCCGTGGCATTGGATGGAGTACTGGAGGATTGGAAAATCCAAAAATCATTCTAGAGGCTCAAATAAACTCCATGATCAGCTTTACAAACCTGTGAGAACATTTTTGTATGAGATCGCAAGTAAATCACAATATCTACAACCTAATCATGGGGTAGAAGTGAAAGTGGCATTTCAATATGTGAATACAGAATGCGGGTGCAAAATATTTATATAAAATCCATTCATGCCGGAAACACATGTAATGATGTAAAATGCTGAAGTCTTGCAAGTCACTTTATATGCACGTCTGCAAACTCATACCCATATAAAAGGTTAAGCCCATTAGACGGTGAACCCATTAGTGTACATTAAATCTCCTATTGCTCTATTCTTAGTCGATGTGGGATATCACACAACCCCAACACGTATATCACTTCATATTCCAACTTTTCATAGCAATCAGTAAAATGCAAATGGAGATCTCTGTGAACGAGGCTTTTGTAATTAACAAATTGAGGAGTACCTTGTACATTACACGCCCATTTCAAAGTTAACGAGCACCTGGAGCATCCCTCATGCTTATATTTAGACTGTTTCGCATAGTCCGTCTTCCAATACCCATATTACCTTTTTGCATCATAGCAACAAATTCCTGATAATCAATCCGCCCATCCTGTAAGAACACAGCCATTCAAAACAATTAATTTACCCTACACAAATTCATCATCGTTATTGGTGCACCCCTTGTTCCATAAATATGACAAGGAATATTATTTTTATTTTTATTTTGGAAAAAAAAAAAGTAGTTCTACCAATATTGATACGAAAAGGTCAAGTGTATGGAGAACCATAACTTAAGTTCAAACGTGTATGGAAAACAAGGTGTTAAAAAAAGGGGTTGTCCAAATTATTAAAGGGGTTGTCCAAATTATTAAAGCCCCATTACTTCCCACTAAAAGGACCTATTAGCGGAAAGGATAGGAGCACAATATAAGCAATTCATTAATCCAATATTGCTCCGATGTAGGATATATAATTTAACACAAGTATTGTAGGATATGTATGAATTTGAAACCAATAATTTAACTATCACAATGTAATTTTAACTGATTTACCAAGTCCCTCAATAGCTACTTAACATTTTACTTCAACTTAATACAAAAGGTGTTTTCCACTTGAGTATGTGAACTTACATTATCTTGATCAACTTCTCGAATAATATCATCCAGAAAAACATCTGTCATATTATGTTCTATACAAGCCTGTTGCAATTCATCAACCGTAATATATCCACTAGAATCTTTATCAAAATATTGAAATGCTGCAACCAGATGTTCTTCGCGCTCTAGCTTGTTGAGGTGGACTGTTGCAGCTATAAATTCGCCATAATCAATGGTCCCGCTGTTGTCCACATCGGCCTGAAATTTAAGACTCTTCAGAAATGCCAACATAGTTGTACAACAAATAGAATAGCAAAATAACCTCATCAATTTCCAACAAGCGTCCAAAACCCAAAGAAAACTTACAAAAAAAAGTATCATAAATATGAAAAGGTCTACAAGTACTGGTATGATAAAAAAAAAAAAAGCTGGTTTCATCCCGGCTACTGGGAGATATGGAGGAATAAGATTTTTTTTCTTTTTATTCTTTTTACTTGTCTGTAAAATGGCTTAAAAGATAAAACACCCAGACGAAGGGCTAATCAAATGATCAAACAAAGAGACATAAAATTCAGACACCTATCAAAATTCAAAATCCTACCAATGTCACGCATCGCTATTAACAACATAGCATATAGTTGGTTGCTACGTAATGTGTTACTAGCAAACTACAAGAATTTAGGCTGGGATATTATATTGTGATTAGGAATCGAAATATATGACAGTCAAGCTAAGATGACTTTGGGAATAACCAACCAATTATTGGCCCAACTTTACCATGTGACATATCCCATTTGCAAAAGGAGGACCTAAAATCATAAAAAAATAATAATATCACAACCTTCACATATGATTTAAGTAATATTAAATTTGTCTAGGAAAAACTAGAAGAGTTATGCATGAGGTCATAAGATGGTATTTTGGATATATAACAAGTCATTCGATTTTACAAGTTTCCATATACACAGCCCTTAACATGCCCAACATGCATCATAGGTTCCCATTTTAGCTTTTGCTAATCTACAGAATAAAGAAATACAAGAAATGATGCTGCATTATATTAAGCTAGGAACTAAATAATGAAATTGAAAACCGAAAGAAGAAAAAGGTCATAATAATTGTATTACCGCCTCCATAAGGTCACGTATCTCAGTGTCCTTTAAGGTAGAGCCATATCTTCTTAAACCAGCTTTGAGTTCATCGAAAGTGATAGCACCACTATTGTCAGTGTCCATTGCCGTAAACATCTCTCTCAAACCAGCAATCTCTTCTTCTGACAAACTTTCAGCTATTACCTAATGGCTCAAATGGACAAAAGTGTAATTATTATTACAAGATACTGCTAGTTTGCTACTAATTAGCATCAACATTACAAGTAATCTGGTAAAACCGTGTGTAACGATCCTTATAAGAATTTCCTATCAGGCTCCACAAGTTTCCAAAGATAGATCAAATTGACTGAACAAGTACCTTCATGAATTGTATACAGAAAGAAAAAAAAAACTCGAAGCAAGTGTAGATTAACATTCAAATAAGATCTACAATTATAAAAATTGTCTGCTTTTAGAAATTTGAAGTAGACGAAAGTAAACTATAAAACAGAGCACATCAAAATAATTCAGGGGGCAACATTTTGAAAATCAGCCCATGGAAGAAGTAATGATTTTGTTTATTCCATAGCACTGACAAGGATGCGTCGTTAAGCAAAAACAGAGGGAAACCAGAAGGATAATTTAATAATCGCGTCATCTTTTACTAATTTTTTTGTCCACATCACTTCGAATCATGCCCATACCACCAAGAATCCAAAAACAGATGCCAAAGACGAAGTTGGTGCTTACTAAGCCATGATGATCTTTAGAAACAGACTATTTGTTTCATGCCTACTAGCACTATCAAAGGAGGAGAAAACAAAAACTAGCAATAAAACTCTGCACTACAACCCTCAAACTCTTAACGGCACCCTTAACAAGTGAACAGGAATATTCGATATAGTCATGTCATTCATACCCGTAAAGCCATTTTCTTTAGCTTATTCATTGCAGAGAACTGTTTGAGACGAGAGAGTACAGCTGGATCCAAAGATCTATCAGGCGCGACTCCATTCTCACAAATCCAAGGATGACCTATAGAGATCGTAATCAGTGAAACTTTAAACAGCCTCCAAGATTATACAAAACCTAGATATACAGATATATAATTATTCATATTACACATGTCCATATGTGTATGTGCAGTGAAAATGAGATATGAGACAGTTATAAAAGATATGCAAAGAAGGTGAGGAGAGGGGATATAGCCATCACATAAGGTCCCGCCTAACTCATTGACACTACAAACAGTTATGCAACAAAAATTGCATACTGTAATTCTGAATCAGTAACATAATGTGTGGTTATTGCGTTGAACTGAATTACATACCAATTACCCTTAATCAATCACCAAAATTACATTTAAATGTCACACATCCATCCCAAGTTAAAGATAAAAAATTAGGAGAAGCAGAAAAGATGACAAACATACACAGTACTTGTTGAGCAGTAAGCCTTTCTGAAGGCCGAGAGCATAACATTTTCGTTATCAGGTCCTTAGCACTATCAGATATTACGGGCCACGGGTCAGAATCGAAATCAACGTGTCCCTTCAATACCGCATCAAATATTCCCTGTTGTGTTTCTGAATGCCAAAATGAAATAAATTTTTAGTACATTGGCAGGAACTCAACATTCCAAGTGATGAAATTTACCAAGATGTACATACCTGCCCAAAAAGGAGGCACACCACTAAGCAGTATATATAGTATGATACCAGCAGTCCAGACATCTGCTTCTGGTCCATAGTGCTTCAAAAGCACTTCAGGAGCAACGTAGTATGGGCTTCCAACTACATCAGTGAAAATTTGACCTGGAGTTGCAGCAAGCACCATGTAATTTTCTTATCCAAAATAAGTACCATGTAATTTGAAAGAAATACACATCTCAACATTTTGCTGTATATACTATTAAGATCTAACAGACTGTATCCATGATTTATTTTCATTCGAAATTTAGTCCTACATGAAGTCAAATAATACAAACGTATTATGCTAGAAAGAAGCGAGTTTTAAGAAATGTTTGAAGACGACTTCAACACAAGAATGAATAACGATGACAACTCAGTGGAATCCTAAACAGCAGGAATATAGAATTACTACACAGTCCTAAAGCAAGTCCCAAGGGCGGGAGAAAGAAGACAGCCGAAACCAAATGGAAACCCTCACCATACTCTAAGAGCACTTGGCAAAAGGAGCTTATATCTATTGTACTGACCTAGATATCAGATTTACTTGTAAAGGCCCAGGTAGTACTTAAAGATAGGATCTAATCGCTAAAATAAATTTCGTTCTTGAGCCATAATAATTGCCAAAAATTTTAACATTATAAGAACTTACAGCTAGTGATGAACTTTCCTCATCAAAATTTAAATTACAGCCTCGTACCTTATTCTATAAGATCAAGGACAGGTTCAAAACAGCTGAGAAATACCAGTTACCATTTCTAAGGAATGAAGAGTTTATGATAAAAGGTGGTAAATTTATAGTAAAAAGTAGTAAGTTTTCCATTTTATTCAATGATTTAGGTAGGATGCTTCGGCATATCCTTCGCTATAGTACACCATAACCTAAAGTCATCACTTTTCTTCTGAACATCCAAGAAGAAGGGTGCCCTTTAACGTACATCTACAGTATAATGCATACAATAGAAATTCACACCATGTACCTATGAGCAAAGAAAAAAGAAGATCTAAAGTCAACATGCATAATAGACTTGTCAATAAGATAATTGAAATGGTTTCAGTTTTACCTAGTAACTTTGTAATAACAAAAGAGTTATCTTGATTTACCTGGCTTGAAGAAAACTGAAAGTCCAAAGTCGATGGCTTTAAGAGAGAAATCATCATCCTTGTTAACCAATAGGAAATTCTCAGGCTTCAGATCTCTATGCATTACGCCAAGAGAATGACATGCCTCGACAACCCCAACGATAATTTTCGTCAATTCAGCAGCTTTTCTTTCGCTGTAATGCCCCCGATGAATAATCCTGTCAAATAATTCCCCTCCCGAACAAAGCTCCATCACAATATGAACATACAATGTATCCTCGTATGCACCCTTTATAGACACAACATTCTTGTGACCGGCCAAATGGTGCATTATCTGAACCTCTCTCCTGACATCCTCTACGTCCTCTTTGGATATCAACTTCCTCTTCGAAATCGATTTACAGGCATACTCAATTCCTGTGGAAATCTCGGTGCACAAATAAGTAATGCCGAACTGCCCTTGTCCTAATTTCCGACCCAGCATGAAAAGATCGCGAATGTTGGCAGTCTTATGACCTAATACATAGTAAGCCTGGTTATCAGCCCCTCGCCTAATGATGCTGTCTTTAACGGTATTAATGGGCGGGAGAACATTAGAGGTATCTGTCATAGTGCAATCTTGAGCCATGACCTGTCGTTGGTGAGTGTTTACACTTGTGGGTGAGTTATCAGAATGGTTCGAGTGGCTATAAGTGTTTCTCTTCGAAATGGATTGGTCCTCGGGCTGGCTGTAGCCCGGATAATCTTTTACTCCGAATGATCCACGGCACGTATTGCCCATGAAACAGAAAAATTCCCCCCTTTTATGGTTCCCAATTACAGTCGCAAGCTATTCCTCTCCACATCTAATGTCTGCTCAGCAATTCAAAAGCTACCCGTATCACATGATAGGAAAATTAGAAAAAGAGTATAATCAGGTCTGAACTCCCATCATGGACAACTTTTGACCAATTTCTAAGAGCATTCACACCAGTTTTCTAAAGGGCCTGATTTCTCTCATTAATTCTCAATTGAGAAATCCAAATCAGTAATAAAAAATAATCCATTTCTGAGTGGAAAAATTTACTATTCACAATTTCTATAAAAATTTTATTTTTTTCCACCAAAACTAGAAAACCCTAGTTGAGATTAGAGGAAACCATACTTTACATTTTATTGTTATAAAATACTAAGATTTTTCCAATCATGTTAAGCAATTGTTGAGAAAGACTAGTACATGCAATTTCTAAAATATTATTTCCTGTGAGATAAATGTTTTTCTAAAAAGCCTGATTTAGATATTAAATGAGAAATACCGGTTTGAATGCTCAAAAATTCATCAATACTATCCATAACACATAATAGGAAAAACAAAGGGTTTTGTCTAAGAAAAAAATCATATGCATACAGCTTACAACTTCCTGCTTATTTAGGCCCAATCAGCAAATAAGCTACGGTTAAAAAGCTGAGAAGACAAAAGTTGTTAGGCTTTAAAAGAAAAAAAAACTGAGCTTATACGCTGCAACCAAACAGGTCCCAAAATAGGTCTGAATTTCAGATCGTAGGCATCACTTTACCAAACTATAGAATTAATCAATAAGATGAAAATAATATACATATGTTTGGAGCTTAAAATGGTGAAGGATTCATGGGAAAAAACATGTAATTAAAACTTAATCAAAAGGAAACTTATTTACGCAAAGAATGAAGAACAACAATCATAGATTTAGGGATAAAACGAGAGAGAGAGGGAGAGAGAGAGAGAGATAGAAAGTACCTGTTTGGAATGCGAGAGAGAAAGAGAGAGAGAGAGAGAGAGACAGAGCAGATGGTTCGGAGCAAAGGGACCAGATTTGCGGTGGATCAAACATTATTACGAAGAGTAATTATAAATATATAAAATATCAAAAATTTGTATAAACTAATATTTTATGGTTAATAATTAATTATATTCAAGGTGGTTAATTATTAATTATTTAAATTTAATTTGTATAATTTTTTTAGTACAATTAGTTTTCATCGGCACATTCCATAGGAAGAGGGATGTATGTCGGAGTAACTAATTATTAACTATTCAAATTTCATTTATGTAAATTTTTTGGTATAATTGATTTATATATATATATATATATATTAATTTTTTATTATTATTGAATTTTCATATCTCTCTCTGAATTCAATATTCATATCGCCATCCAATTTGCAATTTGCAAGCTCTCCGCGTTGTTTTTGTCTGATTTGATTTTTTTTCCTCATTAGTTGTCGGATAAATTGCACTAGTAGGCCACATAGTTCCTTTAGAGAAATTGATTGACGGCCCAAGTTTTAAGACATTTTCGTTTTTTGTTTATACTATTATTAATTACCAAAAGTAGCTAATAGTCAACTTGGCTTTATTGGGATGCTTGATCTCACATCGTCCAGAAAACTAGGAGAAATAATTGTTTTTATGGAAAATTAAAGAGAAATAAACTTCATATACGCTAATGGATTCACTACCTAATGGGCTTAACCATTTAGGTGAATATAAGTTTCAAAGGTGTATATTAGTCTCTCGTATACTCGTGTGAGGCTCACATTCATCGTGTAAAACTCCCTAACAGATTTATGATGGTATCTTTCTTTAGTAATGTACAATGGGCAAAATGTTTTGCAATTTTTGACCAAAAAAATACATAAAGACTTATGCTATGTGCTTGAAAGTAAATGAAAGATTTAGAAACTATACTATTTAAGTATATGAAATACAGAAAAAATGCATGAATTTTTTTTTTTGCAAACTCAAAACGACAAATTATCTTGTACAAATAATTTAATAAAAATTGACCAAAAATTAATGCGAGGAGATATTTTGGTACTTTTATGATAAATTATAAACTGTTATTTATATTCTTTTGAATTATTAGTAGGACTTTCAAGCAAAATATCAAATATAATTTCAGCAGTGCAAGCATTGCCGTTGTTTATAATCTATGAGAGCAGTTTTACAAATCTAATTTTTGATACCTCTCATATTTTATAATTGTATCTTATG
>MKEJ01055583.1:0-14277 GCA_001753735.1 Embelia ribes
GGTAATTTTCTCCTACCCTCTCTAACTGAACCCTTCAATTGTTAATCGGTTTCACCACACTCAGAATCTCTCTCTCTCTCTCTCTCTCCACTGAGAAATGGATCAGAACCACCGCGGCGGCGGCGGAGGAGGAGGAGGAGTAGGAGGATCGTCGAGGCCGTACCAGTTCCACCCAGCAAGACCCCTTATTCACGATCTCTTCAACCTCTACTTAGGCCTACTCTCCAACTCAGACGTAACTACTTCCCCCCCTACTCTCTCTCTCCCTCTCTCTCTGCATATACATATATATATATGTGCGTATGTTTTCCATCCTAATTTAGGGTATTCACACAAGTGCAGGGGCAACATTTCTACTTGCACTTGTAAAAATTGAAAAACCAAAAATAATCAAACATTTTTTTCATAAGTAGTCTTGAACTTTTGACTAGAATTGAACTTACCATGTTTAATTGAACAGTTTATGCTTTAAGTAATATTTAAAAAAAAAAAAAAGAAGAAAAGGAAACTAACATTTAAAGGAGTTGATTATAAAATTATATTATAATACAAAATTGTACATTCTTCTTCAAATTTGCTATCATGTTAAGGTTTTAGAAAATATTTGACGGGGGTTAAAAAGGAAGAAACACTACCTTGTAGTTTTGTAATTATGACTACAAAAACAAGAGTACATTCCAATTGAAAAAAGTAAAACATATTTGTTAAAATTAAGAATTAGAGATACAATATCACATTAATTAATTAATGTCAGTAAGGTTTTTCCTGTGCTTCGTGCTATGGTTTAGACAAAAGAATAAATTGTAGATTATTTGGGAGATGAGGGTGAAAAGTAGTTGAAATTACAATAGTGTTTCATATGGTGCTTAATTCTATAAATTATGTTAAGAAACTACCAGTCCCATACATCAGCTAGAGATACAAGACTAAATTAAAGAAAATCACCAAAAAAATCCTTCGACAAGTTTCAAACCCAGCATATCCTGATTCATAGCCTGCACCAACTACTACTGGGTCAGGTTGCCTAATTTATGTTGAAGTCAGATTTTTGTAAAACAAGGGCAGCAATTGACCCCCCTTGCCCACACGTAGGTCCGCCCATGCACAAGTGCTACTAAATGATTCCCTATGTTAATTTCTAGAGATTAAGTTGTAGAGATTAAATTTCATGGAATCTCCAACCCGTGTATCTAATACTAACCAATACCCTAAAAAAAGGGGTTTGCTACATCAATTCTCTTGGACTAGGAAACTACTATTAATATGTGTGTGTGTAGTGGCGAACACATGATTTTCTCGTAGAGGGGCCGATTCCAGCTATTTCTAAGTTAACCCTAAAGTAGAAATTTAGGGAGGCCGTGCCCTATGCAAATTGTAAGTTTTTAAGGTTTGCATACGTATCCTATAGAAATCCCGGAGCTTGAAGTCCATGGCCTTATTTGTATTGTGTTTATTTTCCATTTTAGAGTACCACTAGGGCTAGCCTCCTTATCAGGAGATACAGGATTCGACTCCCCCTCTTGCCAAAGGCCCAAATGTACAAAAATAAAAAATAAAAAAAATCCCATTTTATGGTACGTATGAAACTGCTACTAAATGAGTCTCATTAAGTTTTAGAGATTCTTATCAAAAAAGGTTTACAGATTAAATTTTGGCGAATCTCCCACCAGTGTATATATGCTAATCAATCCCTTAAAAAAACAGGGAGTTTGTTACTTTAATATCCTTGAACTAGGGGACTACTGTTAATCCCGTTTTTATTGTTTGGTTTAGGGGATCTAGTGTGGACGTTTTCCAAATCTCAACCTCTGATTTATAGTTTGTGTATAGGAATCAAAATTTAGTACTCATTGGAACTCCGAGCTTGATTTGATCTAAAGCTTAAGTATTTTTTTTTTCCTTTTTGCAGAAGAATTCACACCATAAGGCAGATGAATCTACCCGAGAACCTCCGTGAGTATCTCAATCTTGTTCCTGCTCTGGGAATTTGGTTTTTTCTTTTTAAATTTATGCATTGCTTAGGTTTTTTTTTCGTTTGTTTGGGTTACATATAATATTGATGTTTATTTGCGCTGCTTAGAAATGCAATTGGGTTTTTGAGATGAGATTACAAATATTAATTGTAGTCGCCACTACAAATTTGTATCTAGTTTTGCGTTACTTGGTTTTTTCTCCCGAAAAAGATGAGGGAAAGGAAAAGAAAATTGAACTATTTGTGAACTCAACTTTTACTTGTAATGAAAATGATGTTGAAGCAAGAGATAATGTCATTTGGGGAGGTTAGAGTGAAAAACTTTTAGTGCAGATGATTGGTAGCTCAACATATTTGACGGAAGAAACGATTGTGGGGTCATGCACATTATTTGGTGATGTGGCCCAAAGTTGGCCAAAAAGAGAAAAAGAAAAAGGAATTCTAGAGCATCGAAGATTAAGGAAAACTTGCGTATTTTCTGTTAGAAAAGGTGTCAGTTTTTGGTGCTTTGGTAGGAAGATATGTTTCCTTTTGCTTTTTCTTCGTTTTCTCATTTTTTTACAGTTTTATGGTGGAAAAGACGTTTGTTCCCTGTGCGACGTTATATTTACGATATATTCTCTTAAAATGAAAAAACAAAAACGAAAGTTAAAAATAAAGGCATGTTTTAAAAAATTTGTTCAATGGACCTTATCGGCCCAACAAGAATATGGAGACTTGCCAGCTCAACTACTTGTAGCCCATGGCTAGGCAGAACTTCTTTGTTGGTCCAGTGCATAAGCTTCTAGATCATCCTCATTCTCGTCTCGTCCTGGTGAGATTTTTCTCTGGAAAGAGAACTCGATGAGTGTTAATCCAAGAAAAAAGACATTGAAACCCTCTCTGGGGGGTAACAGGTCTAGTAAAGATGAGTCATATCTGATGGTGCACATGTTATGTATATATATATATATATTGCGTGTTGGCCCATCACCGCATTCTGTGCATTTTTACCCTGTGATTTGCTGTGACTTAATTTTAGACCTTGTGCTGATATGTCCTGATTTTATAGTTTATTACGCATTAGTTTTCATTTCTTAGCAAAATTTAGAGTAGAAAAAACTTCTGTTTCAGGAACAAATCCCAGAAGCGTGTAACTGCTCTCAACAGAGAGCTTCCCCCGCGAAATGAACAATTTCTTCTGGATTTCGAGCAGCTTCAGAGTCAATTTCCTGTAAGCTCTTAGTAAACCAATTGCATCATGCTCAAATATTCTACTTTCCTATTCTTCCTTTACTTTATTGATCTTGCAACACAGAGTGCTATATTAATACTGTAAATCTTTTCAGGACCAGGAACAATTGCGTGCTGTGACCGAATCTGTTCTTATTTCTCTGGTTATTCAGTGCAGTGGTCATGCACCAAGGGCAGAATTTCTTTTATTTGCTTTACGTAGTTTGAGTAGTATGGGGTATGTACACTGGGATACTTTCTTGCCTTCCCTTCTTTCTTCAGTTGCCTCTGCTGAGATGTCGATTGGTCAATCTAGTACAGCCCCCGCTGTCTCTTCTACAAGTCAATCACAATCTGGTAATATACCACCTTCAACCTCCATACCCAATTCGTCTAATTTTCATTCCGCTAGCCCTGCATCGCCTTTGCCTTCAATTATTGGTTCTCCTTCTCTCTCGGGAACCGAAGTACTATCTTCTGCTAATTTATCACCGCTGAAATCTTCTGATGGTCAGCAGTCGACAATCAGAGCAAAATCCTTAATCAAAGATAATGCAATAAGTAGTCTACGACAATTGTGCTGTAAGATTATACTCTCTGGTCTCCAATCCAACTTAAAGCCTGTAACTCATGTTGACATTTTCAATCATATGATGAATTGGTTGGTTAATTGGGACCAGAGGCAACATGGGGTAGAGGAATATGATGGTGGGAAATGCTGGAAACCTGAAAAACCCCTCATTGAGTGGTTGCATATTTGTTTGGATGTGATCTGGCTATTGGTTGATGATGATAAGTGCCGTGTTCCCTTCTACGAACTATTGCGAGGCGGCTTGCAGTTTATAGAGAACATACCTGATGATGAAGCATTGTTTACTCTTATTTTGGAAATCCACAGAAGACGAGATATGATGGCTATGCACATGCAGATGCTAGATCAACACCTTCACTGCCCTACCTTTGGAACTCAACGTCTTTTGTCCCAGGCTACTGCTAGTGTGTCGGGTGAAGTGATAGTTAATATGAGATATTCGCCAATCACATATCCAAGTGTACTTGGAGAACCATTGCATGGGGAGGTATTGACTCTTGAATTGACTTTTTATGAACTTACAGTCATGCCGATCGATTTATTTTTAGAGTTACCTCCACTCTTGTTTATGCTAAAGAAAAGAATGGATAAATGCTTTTGTACTTGAAGATCACTCTACTGGTTATTCAACATACTAAGTTCAATCGGTTCAAGTATTATATTCTTAAGTAGAGCATGCTGTATTTTAAACTTGCAATGTTAGTCCTCTGCTTTTAAACAAGTGGTTAATCTGTACTTTGAGATAGTCTTTTCAAATTAAAGTTACACTTACACCAACACTGTTGCTCTTTTTTTTTTTTGGGTATACTAGGTAAAATGCAAATTGAGTAACTGCCTAATTATCACACTAAATTGTCAGTTCAGAGCAGTGAACTCTGACCTCCTCAAGATCTCTCAGTTAAATTAACAAGCCAGTGGTATTATTTATCCTTTTTAGACATATCCTTAGACTAACATGTCATTGTGTTGTCACTATCTAAGGGCTTTCACACCAGCTCCCCTATTTCCAACCTCTAAATTTTAATCCCTATAACTCAAACTTTAAAATTGTGGTTGGAATATAGAGAATGTCCACATTAATGTTCCTAAACTACAAGTAGAGATGGGATGAACAATTGTCCCCTAGTTCAAGGAGAGCAGTGGTGCAGACTCCCTATATTTTAATGTTTGAATAGTTTTAAATGTATGGGTGTGAAAATTTTCTAAAACTTAATCCCTAAAATCTAGGTAGAGGCCTATTTAGAATCATCGGTGGGGAAGCCCTAACCTGTTTCTTATCAGTAACTAGTAAAGATGCACATATCTTGCCGAGTAGTATATCTGTGAAACATGAAAGTAAGCATGATGTCATTATAAATTTTAAGAGGTTATATCCTAATAAATTTTGCTTGACTTTATTGTGAGATCTTCACTTCTTTAACAAGCTGGTGGTGACATTATTAGCTATTGAAGTATCAACTATGTTTCTGTCTTTGGAAGAAGTTGGTTATAAATCTCTAAGTGAGTAAAAAATAATCTTTAGCAGACATCATGTATAAGCACTACAATTCGAGTATGGTGTGGCACCTTTAAATCAAAGAGTAGCAACTGAACTTTTCAGAAAGAAAATGTTAAATTAGAAAGTAAAAACTGAAAATGAAAATCCTCCTCGACCACAACAAAAAAATGAAGAGCAAATCCTCTATCCTTGAATCAATGAAATTTCCTGACTTTCAACGCTTCTTGTATTTCAAGCCCTCCTTACCACGAAGACATTATTGAAGGGACTGCTTTTTTGTGAAGAAACGACTTTTCTTTATGTTAGCCTTTTGAATACCTGAGATAAACCCCCTCGAATACTGTCATTAAGTTTTGAGTGTATGCACTCATTGAAATAAAAAATACATTGAAATTTGCCTTGAGCTGAAGGATCCTTACTATATTGTAAATTTCATATGTAATGCAGGAAATGTTGCGATTCAGACTGGAATCCTCATAGTTTTTCATCTGGGTGAAACCAACCATTGGCAAATTAAACCAAATATATGTTTTAAGAATCAGGGTTAACGCTTTCCATCACCTTTTTAATCTTGAAGCAGACATTAAACCTTACAAATACTATATATTTTTTTTCAGAATTTCTTGTAATACCACATACGAATCTAATAGGTTTGAAGTTCGTCAACTTCTCTTTACCAACTTTCTACGGAGTACGGTAATGACACTTGGACAATGATTCCTCCCATATGCACCTGAATGGTGGAAGTATTGAATGATCCTTACCACGATAACCTAGAACCCTCCCAGCAAGATTGAAAAGGTCAAGGCAACGCGAGCCTAAGAAGCATGGATGCGGATGCGGTGTAGATGCGGGGACTTAAAATTTCCAAATGCCAATGCAGCGGAGATTTGGCAAAATATATATGTGTGTGTGTGTGTGTATTAATCTATATATACACACATGCCTATATATATATACATATATGTATGCATGCATGCATGTGTACATTTATAAACGAGAGAAGGGGAGAAAGAGATCAGAGGGTGATGATTGTAGATAGAGAGAGAGGGGCGACCCATACGCAGACCGAGAGAGAGAGGGAGGGGCAACGCAAAGACGATTGCAATCGTCTGCGTAAGTTGGGCCTTTTTGTTTTCCTTTTCAATAATAAAATTAAATATTACATCCGTACACTTTTTTCCAATTTTACAAGTTAATCCCAAATGCAGAAAAAATTACAATTTTAATCCTCTGTCGTGTCCTAGAAGTGTCTGCGCTGTGTCCATGATGTGTTCCATATTAAATTAATTACAAAATAAATAGGAAGTTCCAGATGGCGTATCTGATGCGCATTTGGCCGCATCTGAGCCCCCGGAGTCCGGTGTGGGTACGACACCCGATTTGGAATGTCCGTGCTTCCTAAACCCCAGCAGATCTGGGCCTTAACATCAATCAACTCTAACTCAACTTCATTGATTGAGGAAAATGCCTTCTATCTCGCGTTATAAATAAACTTAAACGTAAGATGAGGGATAATAGGCTGTTATTTTTCCTCTTATTGTGATATTGGAAGCAGAATATGATACCTTCCTTGGTTGATTCCACTGTAGTAGATTAGTTACTTTATGCATTTCTTGTTGATGTCTAATTGCTTGAACTTTTACTCGAAGACCATTATAGGTTGCAAGTTTTGTCCGAGGCTTAGCATCCTAGTTATAGGGCTTAGATGGATGTTCTGTAGTTTGTGGATTTTGATTTGAGTAATGGCTCACCCATGCAAAGTAGAAAGAATCTACAGAAAGCTGGCTCTTGAACATTAGTTTCCATAGGACATTTACCACTATGATATGATACAGTTATGTAAAATTCTATTAGACCCTTCACTATTGAAGTTTTTTTTTTAATTAGTAATTATATTATAGATAAGATGCCCTCGGAAGGAGAACCATATACAAGTTTCTGTGAAAAGAGAACTTATAAAATCCACAAAACCTA
Source organism: Embelia ribes (assembly GCA_001753735.1). Taxonomy (NCBI): domain Eukaryota; kingdom Viridiplantae; phylum Streptophyta; class Magnoliopsida; order Ericales; family Primulaceae; genus Embelia; species Embelia ribes. Next base: position 7,252 of record MKEJ01055583.1, read on the forward strand.
TAAACTATGAACACGCGGTCTACCAAAAAGGGAAGTAAGGATCTTCCCTTTCACATAACTAAAGAATTCTTTATACCCTACAAAACCTTCAAATTTTTTCGCTTTAAAGACTCCACAAGTTAAAGAACCGAATGATGTGCCAAATGTTACTTAACGAGTGCCTCAGACAAACTTGCCCCATGCTATACATAAGATCAGCAATAAAACCTAGAATAGCCAACTACACTCCCAAAATCGACCAAAAGCTATCAAATATACCTAACATCCTAATAGTGAATAAGTGTTCTGTCTGTTGCAGATAGTAAGTAATATAATGCGCCTCTCTCTAACCACTTAAGCTTTTAGCTTAGATGATAGGACGCCACCTAATATGGCATCGGAGCAGGTAGAGGTCCTGTCTTGTGTTTAAGTCTCACCGTCACCCAATTTAAAAATTGATTCGCACTTGTAGGCTCAAAAATATGCCACAAGAGAGGGAGCTTGTTGAAGATAATAAGTAATATAATGCGTCTTTTCTTAACAACTTAAGCTTTTAGGTGAGATGGTGGCACATCACCTAATATTGTCCAAACAAAGGAAGCTAATCGAAGAGAAGCTTTAACCTTCCAAACTGGCTTCCTTGGGAACGAACCAACCTCTCCATGCAAAACCTCATACAAACCATGAACATAGAATACCCCCTTTCTAACAGCCCCACACACCCGAAGATCCTCTCCTGTACCTGTTATGCGTGCATCTCTGAGAATGAACAAGCAAGCTGTAAGACTCAAATTCCTAATCTTGGGAATCTCACTTATACAACCCTTTTGTTTTTAGTCACTTTTGACGTACTTTTCTAGAAGTATATATATGTTCTTGATTTGCTGTATATGATGTATAGGTGAGGCTTCCCTACATAAGCAGACTTTGATTTTAATATAATCTCTACTTATCAACGGTGATTATTGGCATGCTTATATTTCTTGCTGAACCTATGATTGGCGTTCGTTACATGAAAAAGTTCTGATTAATCTTTCTTGTCTGCACAATGCTCCAATTCCTCTATGGAGGTAATTGGATACTTGCTGTAGATGCTGCTGTAAAAAATTTAGATACTATTTATATTAGAAAATTTTTGGTAATAACAAGGTGCTAAATAGAATGCAACTTTGAAGTAAGCATCAGGATCATGTTGTCAAAGTTAATTCTTGTTTCCACAGGAACTTGCAACTTCTATTCAGAAGGGAAGCTTGGACTGGGAGAGAGCTGTCCGCTGTATAAGGCATGCTCTTTGTGCTACTCCTTCCTCTGACTGGTGGAAGCGTGTGCTTCTTGTGGCTCCTTGTTATAGAAATACTGGACCTTTTGCTGGTGCTGTCTTTTCTTGTGAAATGATTTGTGAGGCCACAATTGATAGGATCGTGGAACTTCTGAAGCTGACAAATTCAGGTAATATCTGTAGTACTTTTCATTGTTTCATTGTATGTAATAATTCGATTGTGTATAGTATAAAGTGTTCAACATTAATTATCATTTTTGAGAATTCGGCTGCTAAGAGGTGATGTTTGAATTGTTTTGTCCCTTTAGATCAAGGCACAGGGCTGTACAAGATGTTGGCTATTCATATTTTGTGGAGTTAGCTATACAAGAAAGAGACAAGTTACTCCCTTCTGGGCTTTATTTTATTTACTATTAATTCTTTGTTGTCATATGATTTGAGTATCCCCTTTGATGTCCCAGCCTGCTTGTTATTATTTCAGTTGGTGCTGCTGCTTCTACTTCGATTACTGTACCTTGATGTCCCCTTGCTTCATCTAAATGTTTGTTTTTTGTATGGAAAATGTTATGTTGAAGATATGAACCTTGTAGGTTTCTAGTTCATTGATAAAATATTGTATGCTCCATGTAGTCTATGCCAAAGGCTTGCGAGCGGCACTTTTTCCGGGTCCTGCAGCTTTTGATGTGATGGAAGTTAATAAATAAGTGTGGAAACGGGTATATATCTGGCTCACAAGCCATTGGAGTAAACTCTACGGAGCGCACCATTATTTTCTCCTGTTTCATCTCTCACCTGTCACTAAATGCAAAAATTTTATTGGAGATCATTGTTAACCTAAAAGCGGACGTGTAGTGCACTTTCTATGGTGAATCTGCTGATAGGTGTTCTTATTAAACATGGGAACGGACCCCAAAGAAGAAAGGGTCTTAGAACAAGGGATGACATTGAAGCTGTTAATTTCTAGTAGATAATAACCCAAAATGCAAGTTTAAGGGCATCTTTATTTTTGTTGGAAACAAATGTAAATTAGTAAGCCCGAAAAATGAGAAACCCCGCATTGAAATAAGCGAAAAACCAGTAGCTTCCAAAGGATCCAATGAAGAGCCGTCCAAGGTGAAAGTCTCACGAATGGCAATGTACGGGGCCGTACAGTATACTTATTGTCTACTGTTATTTATTTATTTTTTTGTCTTTCTATTGCTGGTATGTGTGTCTTTATAGTCAGTTCTTTGGCATTGCATGTATCTGTCTCGAAGGATGAGATCTTCAATTTATTTATTTATTTTATTGTTCTGGAACTTAGGTAAAAAGAAAAAAAAGAAAAGAAAAGAAAAGAAAAGAAAAAGATCATTTTAAGCTTTCGACCAAACTTTGGCATTGCATGTATCTGTCTTGAAGGATGAGATCTCCAGTTATTTGTTTTCTTTTTACGCTTAGGTAATAAAAAAAAGATCTTTTTAAGCCATCAATCGAACTCTTATTAGCAATTCTGTTTGGTATCTGAGGATAGAAATTTGGATCACCTGTACATATGATGCCTTGCAGTATTATCATGTGATGATGGCACCTTATCTAGAAAATATTCAATCCATTGATGAATAGTTCAAACTATTACCTGTGCTCTTTGGACTCTTCACACTTATGGATCATGGGAAGATGTTTATCTGAGATGCGAATGAGTAAAAAAGCCATACGGCATTGAATCTACCCTATGCCCAATTTCTTTTTCATGATAACTAAGCATTTGTCATCAAGATGCAGTCGCACAAGAGATTAGATGCTTACATGTGTTATACACATTGTCTACACTTGTTGGATTGAGTAGTTTCACAATATTTCATTGTTTAAACACTCTGATTGTTGTCTATTTTTTGTGTTTTCATTCATACTGTGGGTGTACTGCATGTTTCTTTTTAATTTTCTGGAGTTCCAAGTAGATTACATATTGACTAAATTGTATTGTTTGGTCTTCACTAATTCATTGCAGAGGTAAATTGCTGGCAAGAGTGGCTTGTATTTTCAGACATGTTCTTTTTCCTCATGAAGATTGGTTGCATTGATTTTGTTGATTTCGTGGACAAGCTAGTGATACGCTTTGCCGAGGGTGATCAAAGTATTCTTAGGACAAATCACGTGACATGGTTGCTTGCTCAAATTATACGGGTTGAGCTGGTTATGACTGCTCTTACTACAGACTCGAGAAAGGTGTCAGGCTTGCTTAAGCTTGTTATTATTTGACTTCTGCAATATACTTACCATATTTCTTCTTTATAGTATGAGTGTCACTTCACTGTTTTACTTCTGTTCCAGTAATTGTTAATATCGTAAAATATCTTTGTATGGAGGATGCCTTTTTTAGTGTTTTATACATATTGTTGGATATACTTTAGGTTGGTGTGGTGTCTTAATGCTGTAACAAACCTTTTTATGGTGGAATCACTTGTGTCCATTTCTCTTGTTTCTGTTGGTAGGTGGAAACAACTAGAAAAATACTTTCGTTCCATAAAGAAGATCGAAGCTCTGATCCTAATAACCCCCAGACTATCTTGCTTGACTTTATAAGCAGCTGTCAGAACTTACGTATATGGTCATTGAACGCTACAACTAGAGAATACTTAAACAACGAGCAGCTCCAGAAAGGAAAGCAAATAGATGAATGGTGGAGGCAAGTAAGCAAAGGTACAAATTTCCTCTTGCTAGTGTGGTCTTGTGGTTCTGGTTCCATTTTTGTCTTTGTAACATCGCCTGACTTTATCTGTATCACAAGGGACTAATAGCTCAAAGTTTTAACTACTTATGTCGACAATCATGAACGGATGACTGTCTTTTTATCTTCATGATGCAGAAGTTGTATATTATTCGCTTTCCTACCTTAGAAAATATATTTGTATACAGCAAGATAGTATAGATTCTCCAATGGAGAACATAAATTAATAAAAAACAGCAAAATAACCTGTTGACCTTTCACCGATCAGGCCGAATGGTCGGAATCCCTGATTGTGATATCAAAGTCATTTCCCACCTCCTCTCCATCTTGTCAGATGGCATGTCTGGAAACTAGAAGATAAAATGCTGAAGACTATTGCAACAGGAAAATGTTTAGGCTTTTAATCAAGAACGGGTCTGTTTTGACTCTATTAAAGAAATTTCAAACTGAACAAATTGTATGTTTCAAGAAAAGGAAAAATGAAATTTGAACTAAAGAAGCAAGGGAACCATAATTCTGAACAGTGAATGACATGCTTTCATTAAGATAAAAATCCAGTGAACAAGACTTATTTCCAATTACAGCCTTCAAAATTATGCCTTTTACTTATTCACCCCTTTACTTATAAACGCTGGATATAACTCTGAAGTATTTCTTTACATTTTTTTTTAACTTTTACTATCTGCTGCCTATACTTTTTTCTCAATACAGGCTGTATTTTGTTTGTGATCTAGGAGAACGAATGATGGATTACATGAACTTGGATGACAGATCTATTGGTATGTTTTGGGTTGTGTCTTACACCATGGCACAACCTGCGTGTGAGACTGTAATGAGTTGGTTAACTTCTGCTGGGGTTACTGAGCTGTTACCTGGATCAAACCCACAGGCCAATGAGAGAATGATGATAATGCGAGAAGTGAGCCCATTATCAGTTTCATTCTTATCAGGATTTTCAGTCAACTTGTTCATGAAACTGGCGTACCAAATGGAAGATTCTATGTTTTTTGGGCAGGTACTAGCTTTATACTTTGTTGTGCTATTACCTCGCTCGTTCAATTCCATATGAAGACATGACTCTGGATACATTCTCTTTTCCTGTGATAAAGTAACAATGGGTATTTGCTGCTGGTTGTTTACAAACTTGATAAATTGGTATCCACGTCTCATTTACTGCTGATGTTCAGTTACATTTCAGTTATTCTAGTGAGAAGGATAAGTTGATTTCATTCTGGGACAAAGTTGAAGTATCTGGGCTGAACTAGACCATTAAGTTCATTTCCTAATAGTGCATGATTCATGCCCAACCTAGACCAAATACAGAACAAATATAGCCCGTTTTTGTTTATCATGTTAGGCTTATGTTCTAGTAGCATATCGGAAACCATTAGTGGTCTAGAACCCAAAGCTCATGATTATCATGATGAGGCTAAAGTTACTTATTGATCTATCTATTGGGTTTTTAAATAGCATTTCTACAAATTTTTTTTCCATAAGGAAACCCCTCGTTTGTGGGGTAAACCAACAATTTTTCATTTCACATGAAATGTGTAAAGAGATAGAGAATATGTGTGAATAATTGGGAGCACACCCAATAGGTTATTTCCATTTCTATATATAGTGGTACAACATAATATTTACAATTAATGAGAATTAATCACCGTTGTGATTTTCTCCAATCTTTCCTATAATCTAAACCATATACTACCATATTATGAATATATTCATATACTATCATATTACAAATATATTCTAACAAAAATAAAACAGTTTTTATTAGGTGTTGTATATCTTACCTGCTATTGAATAATAGAAAGATGAATAAACAATTAGAATTTGGTATCTAAAATAAGATAATTTAATATAAATAGCACCAAAAATTTCAAATACAAACAAACTCGTACTCAAAATATTCTACATGTATCATCTTTAAAGGCTGCTAGGATTGAAAATATTACAGCCCAAGACATGGTTTATAACTACTTGGTGAATGAGACACTGCCATTGAGGTATGACTTATAATTCTTGAGTTTATTTTGTGTGGATATATATATTCATTTCCTCAACTATTATTTTGTTTGGAAATATAACAATATTGTTGTTATTGTTTGATTGTTATTTTCAGCGAGTCACTTGTGGTTATTGGCAACCACCACATATGCCGGCATAATATACTCAGTTTGAAAGATGGTAGGGATGTAGACACGTCGGTGATTTCAACCTTGTGTAATAAGTTGACAGCGGCTAACAAGATGTACAATGAGTAAACAACTTTATATGTTCCCCCATTCACTGCGGTAATTTGCTTATTTTTTTGCAACCCAATGCTTGACATTCTCTTTGACCATGTTATAAATTGTGTATTATTTTTGTGTAGGTGCATGCTCTAGATGATGAGCTGTCGAATTAAGGGAAAGCGTACAAGATGTGTTTCGGCAAAAATAGTCTTTGTGGCCCGTCATCGCAATTGAAAACTGTAAGTAGCCTTACAATTTCAAAAGTTGAAAGACTGCCTTGGATGTGGTTGCCCTTAACTACCAGTTTTTAATTACTTGTAGATATTTGTGCCGATTGTCTATGACGGCCATTGATTCTTGCTCTTTATCAACCTGAGGAAGATGGCAGTGTACGTTTTGGATTTTCTCGCCACCCGAAGCCGGAGTCAGAAAAGGACGAACGAAGTTGGAAAGATAGTAAGATTTAATTATAATATTTTTATCAGTATTATGTTTTTCAAGCAAATTGAATAATGTTACAATTATCATGGTCGTTGATTTTTATATTTACATACAAGTTGACTCCCTCAAGCAAGCCTTCACGCAATATGATAGAAGTAAGAAGCACATAGTCAATCTTTTGTCCGGATTACATACAGAGTTTCTAAAGGTTCCGAGGCAACAAAATGGTGATGACTGTGGGGTATATGTGGCGAAACACATTATGCATGGGAATTGTGAACCACCTTTCCAATTTGAGGTAGTTTTCAAAATTTGATAGAAAATTGACATTTATTTATGATTGCACAAGTTTTCGAAAAATAATGTACTAATTGCATATTATT
>MKEJ01055597.1:0-10285 GCA_001753735.1 Embelia ribes
GTTCATCATTTCTTCAAGACCACGAAAAACAACAACCAGATTCTAGATCAAGCTACTCAAGCCCTTGAATCGGGTGTTTTTCAATAAAATCCAGCTAGATCCGCAATAAGCTATTGAAACTGCAGATCAAGCATTTAAGTAGAAAAATCAAAGAACCACATTTATTGTAATTAGAAATTACAGATAATGTATTCACTGAAATTTAAATGAATAAAATTATAGCATTTTTTTATTTTTTTTTATTATTTAAATTAAGAAATTTGTGCGTGACAAAGACAATCCTAAACTGGTTTCCAGGCTTAAACTGATGGTATTATTATTCGAACATTGCTTTTATTTTCCCAGCTAAAAACTGCGGCCTATTTGGAAAAGTAATGTTATATATGATCCATTTTTTTATTGTTTGCTCTATGAAACATTGGACGGATTGATTTCAATGATTGATTATGTTTTCCATTATTGGTTATAGGAACATTTCAAAAAAAAAAACTACATTACCATTTACCATCCATGTTTATTTATATTTTATTATAGAAAAATAATAGTGTCATTCCAAAAATCTAATTGAACTTTTTTATCTGCTACCATGGTTAAGATAATTTTGAAATGTGATAATTTCTTAGGTATATTGCATCGATTACTGTAATTAAAATTCTCTTAATCATATCAGCCATTAAAAAATTCCAATAAAAATTTTGAATAATAATATTATTACCTTTTTTCATAACATTTTTTAAAATTTAACCATGAATCCTTGATTCAAAATTAATTTTGAAATAAGCTTGGAGTTATTACCCTTGTAATTAATTAAATTAAATTAAATACCATAAATAAATATAAAATTCATAGATCCACATACAGAGTTACCTCTCTGTCTCTCTCTTTGTATTTCTTTCTCAACAAACGCCCAGAGTTGGTGAATAGATACATACATGCATACATATACACAATCAACACACACGCTCTCAGAGAGAGATCGAGAGAGAGACTGACAGAGACGTGATTGAATCTTGAAGCAAACGGGGAAGACGACCTCTGTCCTATCTTGCTTCAGATCTATGCTTCCCCTCTCTCTCTAGGGTTCTCTCTCTTCTTCTTCTTTATTAATTATCACTCTCTATCTCCATTATCTCTCTTCTCATTTCCCAACAGCTTCTGCTGATCTGATTTCAGATTTCGGTTTCGGAATCAGTTTTGGTTTCGAAAATGGCGGTGTTTGGGCCTGTTACCCCGGGGCAGGTAGTGCTTCTGTTAGATCGTGGATTGTAGCTACTAGTTCATATCTTTTAATTTTATTTCTAGCCTATGAGCAATGAGGAATATAGCTTTGAAAGATTGAATGTTCATCTACTCCATGTATGTGAATTTTTTTTGTTGGGTGCAGGCCAATTATGATGTTAGACTTGTACTTGAGTTAATTAAAACATAATAGCCAGCTAAATTTGGTTTACTCATTTGTAATATTTTATATTGGGATAAACCTGCGAGTTTGCTAGGCGAGATTATAGCCTCCAAAATAAACTTTGTAAAAATCCATCCAACATCTTATTTCCAGCGTAAATTTTTTATGTAGCTGTAGCACCCCATATAAAAAAAAAAAAATTATGACCTTTAGCTTATTTACGAAAAATTCGACGTTTCTCAACACTCCCATATCTTTATTCTAGTTCTGCCTCTGAATTTCTACAGTCTCCGTTAGGACTTAATGGTAAGATATGAAGAACTCATTTAAATGAGAGAGAAAATAGAGAGATTAGTTTCCCTATGCCGTAGGTCTACATATTTTCATAAATAAGTGATCTTTGATGCATTACACATGTGTATAACCTGTGGGCTCCACTTGCGTGTAAGCACTTGTATTATTCATACAAGCTTGCTTTTGTATGAAAATCAATACGCTGGCGGTCTAAGAAAATTAATTTAAGAGAACTAACTTCAATCTTTAGCAAGTATTCATGTTGTACTTAAAACCACTTGTTTATAGAGCTTGGCTAGTTTTTTTAGTTTCGGCTAGATCTTGGCTAGTGGCCGCTAATTCATAAACGTATTGAGTTTCAGATTTGATTGATCACAATTGTATGTGTATATTATTAGCTGTTGATTTTTGATATTCTTGTTTTAGATTTTAAAATGTAGTAGTGTGAATTACTCCATTCCATTTATCGATCGTATGTGTTTGAATGTGGGCTCAATTATATCAGTAATATAGTAATTTAGAACAAAATTTAACTTGACAGGCTTGCAAAACTCAACTTGTTTTTGTGGGTAGGGGTTTTAACAATATTATATGCTCTACTTTAGTACCTTGATAGTAATTTGAGAAGAACACATACGATACAAGAGAGAAAGAAATTAGTTTTGACCTTTAGTAAGTAATCATTCTTTGGTGGATAGTGTGGAAGTATGCACCAAAGTGAATAGGGTGGGAGGGAGTGTTGGGCATGTACTAGATGTATATACTTTGGATACTGACATTAAGTAAAAATGTGGTCAGTACTCAGGAATAAGTTCAATGGTGATACTGCTACAACTAGAATGATTAAATATTAGCTTTGGATTCATTTGGTACCGACTAAAAACTATGGTTAAGGGAGATGTAAGAGTAATTCAGTCTTGGAATAGCTCCATAGTAGCTTTTGTAAAATGCAAGACGCTACTTGTTAGTTCAAGTGGGACTCTCTTGGCAGTTTTTGTTTTTATAAGGGCAGTTATCGACCTAATATATCTTTTGAGGGATATACACTTTTTGGATTTATGTTCTTAAAAAGGCAACTGTTTAGGTAACATTTGCCTTTCTACAAAGTTTCAATACATTGAAAGAAGTCTTTAAAAGCTTGAAATGAGTTTTAGCTTTTCAGTTTTTTGTTCTTTTTCTAGTAAAAAGTTAGTTCTTAAGTGCAAAAAGGTGGTTTCCTAGCAAAAAGCTAAAATCTAGTATCATAGGGCAGTTTGCTTCTTGTTAGTGGATGAGATAGAGATGGACAAGGTAGTTCATAGTATAGTGTACATCATTTCTATTCAATTACTATCTACTCCTGACATGGTAAATTGCTTCCTATCTGCTGACATGGATTCAGTTAAAAACCGAATACCATTCCATTGCATCCTGAGCAACGGTAGTATTTTGAACTCTCTTTTTGTGAACTTTTTAGTAATGACTAAGCAGTAAAAATTTGTGACACAATAACATTCACCGCATGAGTTACGGTTCATCTGGCTTTTCATTTTCGAACACATCTTTAAACTCCGAAACTTAAAGCATTTAGCATGTTAGTTCTGTTCGTTGACTGTATTGATTTTTATTACTGGAAAGAATTTTGAGAATCAGTTTCAGATTACTCACATGTTTATCTGCTCAAGGCTAATTAAGCGGCATCTTTAATTATGCTCATCTTCTTCATGATTTGTTTTTACCTTTACAAGTATCTGCTCTGCCTGCTATCTCCTTTTAATTGCTTTTCTCACCGTATCTAATATATCTTATTCTTATCCTGTTCTAGGTATCCTTTTTGCTTGGATTTATCCCCGTGTTTGTCGCATGGATATATTCCGAGTTTTTGGAGTACAAGAAGACTCATCCTCCTTCTAAAGCGTAAGGTTCTTCTTTAAAAAGAAAGCTATGTAACTAGTGGATGGTTTACTTTTGCGTTAAGCAATAATTCTTGGTTCCCCTACCTTTTCTTCTTATTCTTCTTTTTGGTCGTCCAAGGGATGGAATTTCAATTTCAATTTCAATTATTGCAAACATAAGTCATTGTTTTAGCTGGTTATGCAATAAAGGAGGCTGGTCTAGGCAAATTATTTTAATATGTGTGATGAGCATGAAAAATTCTCTATTTGTATCTCTTAAGATTGACTAATATAATTTTCATCTTGACATTCAACACCATTTTTCTGTAAGTGATAGAAGGTTTGTTGATTCCTATGCTATAGCTTGAATTCACCTATATAAAATGAATTTGCTTGCTTTCATGGTGTACTTTTGTGTTTCATGCGGTAAGATTTAGATACCTCTTGAATTTGTTTGTTTTATAGTGTACACTGTGTTTCTTGCAGTAAGATACCCAGTGAGCTGTTCATCTATTGGGATCAGCTAGCCATGCAACTATTTATCCTATAAACATACCTTAAGCATGCTTGCATGGAAATTAGTTTGGTGACTGGTGACGAAGTACTACATACTTACCCATTACACCACTCTCCTTTTTTTAATTTGACATCCTTATTCTACCACTTTGCTCTAAACATGTATGCTTTTCATTTATGCTAGTGACTATTGATCTTGATTATTTCAGTAACTTGTTTATATCGTTTCTTTGAGACATGATGTATGGTATGTTTCTGTGCGTTATGTTGGGAATATAAATGTTTAAATTCCTGATGCTGGTTCTCTTGAATTCTTGTAGTCACTCAGACAATAATCTGGTTGAATTGGAGAACACAATCAAGGAGGACGACCGAGCTGTTTTGCTTGAAGGAGGCCTTTCAAAATCAGCTTCCATGAAGTTTCACGCTTCTTCCATTAAAGCAAATTTAATTAGGTATTTTGCTTTTGATAAGTTAACTTCCATTGGATTTCTACTCATTTGCTTTATATTACATGTCATACATCCTTTGAATTTGCAGGTTCTTGACAATGGAAGACTTGTTTCTGCTAGAAAATAGAATGACTTTGAGAGCTATGTAAGTTGATCTTGGTTTATTGTTTTGGTGAGGATTAAAAGTACTGGATTATTTTCATTCTTCCTCCATGTGATAAGAATATGATTACTTTTCCCTTATAGGTCTGAAATGGGAGTAATCCTGGCGTATTTCTTTGTTTGTGATCGCACAGATTTGCTGGGAGCATCTACCAAGGTACTTATAGTTAATGGTTTAACATGGTTAAACTATGTACCGAGTTGCATACTCTCGATTGGCTTTGCTTAGAAAAGATGCCTATTCTTAATTTTGTTTAACATCTGTTTAGCAGAATAAAGTTATTTTTTGTAAATGATATGACATTTATGCTGATCATAGTTTTTAGCGAGCATTCGTATGTTATATAAACGCCAGCACTATGTTATGCATGTGGAGATGTAACCAGTTTTGCCATGTAATATGTTTTGATGCCTGCGGTGGAGGGAACGGATTTCTCAATATTTGTTTTCGATTGGGAAATAGGAGACTTGGTAATCATTGAAAAAGAAAAGTCTTTACTTTCCCAATAGAAGATAGACGGAAAACACTCAAAACTTACAGATTTAAAAGGTAAAAGCATCACTCAAAGTTGTATTCATGATATAGATATTGTATGTAAGTTAGGTATTGTTCACTTCATATAGATATCGTATGTAATGGAATTGAACAAGTCTTCTCTGACATGTTTTACCTTTTTCCTTGGCAGAATTACAATCGGGATCTTTTCCTTTTCCTGTTCATCCTCCTCATTATAGTCTCAGCGATGACCTCTTTTAAGAAACACAACGACAAGTCAGCATTTTCAGGAAAATCATTACTTTACCTTAATCGTCATCAAACAGAAGAGTGGAAGGGGTGGATGCAGGCAAGTACTAATTTGTGGCAAAATTATAGACCAGTCTGTTGTTGGATGAATTCTAAATATGGAGATCATGTTCGGCATCACCTAAGAACTTCAATTCCTTGTAGTATAGTATTCTGTGTAGAAAATTTCACGATACATTAATTTATATCAACATTCTTCAGATTTTATTCTTAGGCCTTCTTCTTGCTATTGCTAGCAGATGGTTCCTGTTTCCCGACGGGAGTAGGCTGACGAACAAATAATTAGTTGCAATATGTATAATTTTTCCATGTTTTGAACAGGTCCTCTTTCTTATGTACCATTACTTTGCTGCGACCGAAATATACAATGCAATACGTGTTTTTATTGCTGCATATGTTTGGATGACTGGATTTGGCAACTTCTCGTATTACTATATCCGGAAGGATTTTATCCTTGCAAGATTTGCTCAGGTGAGATAACTTTTTTCTCGTTTTATATTTATTTTTAAAAGAGTTTTCGCTTTATAGATCTTATAATATCACTTAATGCATTAGATTTTTTGGTATCTTTTACTTGCAGATGATGTGGAGACTAAATTTCTTTGTGGCTTTTTGTTGTATTGTTCTTAACAACGATTATATGCTGTATTATATCTGCCCAATGCACACTCTTTTTACTGTAATGGTGTATGGAGCCCTTGGTATTTTCAACAAGTACAATGAGATAAGATCAGTTATGGCTTTGAAGATCTTGGCTTGCTTTCTTATGGTTATTGCAATTTGGGAAGTTCCTGGACTGTTTGAGGTTTTGTGGAGCCCACTTGCCTTCCTTTTAGGTTAGCTATTAAACTTTAACATTTGTCTTATTGGGTAAATCTTAGAAAGACTCAAGGCTGATAGCCAGAGCTAGAGCAATCAAGATGAATCGCGTATTCAAAAATTTTAAAAACGTGTGAGAAATTTAATTTCGCTGGGACTTTGGTTGATCTTTAAATCCTGATTGGCCTAGCCTATTGGCTACATGGCATTCCGAAGGGCAATGGTGTTGCTAAAGTTATATTATTACTTTCTAAATTTGAATCCGTCAGCAGAGATACACATTGAGTTCAGGATCAAACTTCCAAATTATATTGCTTTTTCCTGGCCTTGTGCTTATAAGGGTTTCCCATTGCAGGGTACACTGATCCGGCAAAACCAGATCTTTCCAGGATGCATGAATGGCATTTTAGATCTGGGCTTGATCGCTACATTTGGATCATTGGTATGATATATGCTTATTTTCACCCCAACGTAAGTACATCATAGTTTTCGTGCAATTATAGCCAACTCTTATGCATTTTTCTCAAGCTTAAGATCTATTATTTTAGGTTGAGAAATGGATGGAGAAACTAGAGGAATCTGAACGCAAGCGAAGGCGCACAATTAAAACGTGCATTGTTACAGTTTCTGTAACTGTGAGTTGCATGTTACTGTGACTAAAGTTTCATTACCATTGCCTTTGGCTTCCCCCATGAGATACCTTTTCCAAGCTTTGATTATGTATTATATGAAATCATTTTAGGTGGGCTATCTCTGGTATGAATATATATACAAGATGGAGAAGGTTACTTATAACAAGTTCCACCCTTACACCTCATGGATCCCAATAACGTATGTTAGTTTGCTCTTCTGATTTAATGTGTTTAATTCATTTTTATTAAGTGATCCCTTGACTCACTCTTTTCTTACTTTTTTCTCCTTGCTTTCATCAAAGTATTTGATATCATAAATTTATTTGAAATGATTTCAGCGTTTATGTTTGCTTGCGGAATTTCACTCAAGAGCTCAGAAATTTCTCTTTGACTCTCTTTGCGTAAGTATAACTATGTCTTACTCAAGTAATCCATTAAAAAATGAAGCTTTATAATGCAGTTTATATTAGAGAATTTTTATAAATGTTCAACTGTTGGTAATCACGCCGCTATGTACTTGTAGGTGGATGGGAAAGGTTACCTTGGAGACGTACATATCTCAGTTCCATATCTGGCTAAGGTGTGTGACATTTATCACTTTACATTTACTTTATGTTCTCTGAGGTTATCAACCAATGTAAAAATCCATGCTCCAATGTTTTTCCCATGGATTGACATGTTTAATTATAGACAAAATATATTCTTTCAATGAGATGAATATTTCCTTACTTAATAGTGTCTCAAATTTGTTAATTCTAGACAAATTTGTTGCACATCTTTTGATTTGACAATGTTGGTATTTCTCAAGACTTGGCTGGGCATTGTGTCTTCAGAGCTCTAAATAATTACTGTCTTTGTGATTGTACAGATCGAACATGCCAAATGGACAGCCTAAGTGGCTTCTTTCCTTTATTCCAGAATATCCTATGCTCAATTTTATGCTCACGACTGCACTCTATGTCTTGGTGAGTAAAGTTTGGCTTCACCCTTGGTTGAATTTATAAATTCTCTATTATGACTAAAGCAATCTTGTACTGCTGTTGCAGATATCTCATCGTCTTTTTGAATTAACAAATTCCCTCAAATCCGCTTTCATACCGACAAAAGACGACAAGAAATTGCTCCACAATTTTCTCGCTGGGGTTGCAATTTCAGTGAGTGTATATTCTGTAGCATTCATTCTTCTGCAGATCCCAAATTAATACTGTAAGTCTCTCTATGATACTGTCTATGCGTAACATTCTAGGAAAACATGAACTGGCTTGTTTGATGATCTTGGCATTTACTTGCAAATCATCTTTAGTGTCAAATGGATAATTTATCAAAAATTGTGCAGTGCCAAGATTTTGCATATGGGAAATGCTGAGTAAAAATCATCGCAAGGCCATACTTGCAATTGACCTTGTGAAGCTTTTGTCGTCGAACAATTACGAAGAGAATCACATTGTGTTACTGTACGAGTTCATGATAGAATATGGAGTTCGCCTCTGAGAGCCAAAGGCTGATGATTATAGGGGAAAAAAAAATGTTTTGTTTTCTGTCCCTAGTGTAATATTGTCAATATTTCCGCATGTCAAGATTTTTCATCATTTATGTTTCTTTGATTCATCATATCATTTGTCATTCATTAATGAAGATAAAATAAGGGACAAAACTGTTGGTTTGTTTAGGGGATATTAACACAAAATCCCTTGTGGTTTGGAAAACTTGCATAAAATCTCCTTCGGGTTTATTTATTGCTTAGATTCCCCCTTATGGTTTTAGATTCCCTACATAAAAATCTCATTCTATCATTAATTATTGGTGAGTGATGTACACTTCCCTAAATGTGAGTGTGAATCCTTCTTTTCACCATTACACATCCTAAAATGATAAAATAACCATTTATATGTTAATTACAATTAGAAAAAAAAAAAATTGATTTTCTACAATGGTTCAGAATTCTTTGTTAAGATGCTTGAATGGATTGGTAAAATTATATTCGTTTAACGAGAAGTCATAACAAATCTTAGGTTATTTTAAATAAATGGCGACGCCAATAATTGATAATGCATCTTTAGTATGATGGACAACTGATTACGTGCCATCGTATACAAACATGTTCTCGAATTAAATTTCAAATAAATATGATTGAGAGCCATTATATACAAACAGCTTCAAAAATTCAACAAATTATTCAAACAGCTTCATAGTTCCTATCCTATATAAAAAATAAATTTCGTAAAAAAAAAAAAAAAAAAAACCCAGAAGAATCAAATGAATTTGAATTAAGATAAACCCTTTACATCAAAAGATCAATAAATAATACACATCCAAAAATAAATTGGACAAGCCTACTGAAAAAAACGAACAATAAAAACTAACAGGCTATGTAGATAGAGAAAGACGCCCAATTTAATTGAATCCAACTAATACAAAAAATGGCAACAATGATCTAGAAATTTTGAAAGAAACAAGTTAATCTAAAAAGAACAAGTTCATAGCCACGTCAATATATACAGACACAATCAAAACTACAAAATAAACAATTACACGAGACAATGCACGTATATACACAGAGGAACATACAACGAAGGACTAAACACACCAAATAAGGCTATTCGAAAGCAAATAAATTACAGAAATAAAAAATTCGAAATATATACAGATGTAGGTGTATGTATATATGAGAGTGAAATGAAAGGAATAGAGAGATAGCGGATCGAACCTACAGAAGTCGAACAGAGAAACTCCCATAAAACCCTAGTCGCAGATAAGCTGAGAGAGGCAACAGAGCAGATAAGCTGATATACCAAAATGAAAATGAGTGCATGTATATATAAATTTTATTGCGTATTTGTGTGTGTAAAATTTGAATTTATTAACGATATGCTGGTTTAACTATAGGTTCCTTTAATAATTATTTTATGTTTTCATTCTAATAGTCTCATTTTTGTTTTTATAAGTATAAACAAATATCAATTAATATTATTGAAAATCAAAATATTTTCAAATTAATACTAATATTTTTGCACAGCTTATAATGGATTGAGTAATTAAATAATTACAATAAATAAGGACATTTTAGTAAAGTGACTTTTTAATTATTTTTTTAAAATAGAAACTGAACTATATATTGGAATAGACAAAAAATGAATACAAACTTATTAAAATGGACCAAAGAGAGTTAATTTTTTTACTTTGGCCATTATACGTCCGGACCGTTAAATAAAATAGTTGCTTAAATTAAATTTATAGGTTTATTTTTTTAAAAGTAAATCACCAGGGCTTTTGTGCATATTTTTCAAAAGATTGAAAATTTATACATACTTGTTTGTAAAAATTTCTTA
>MKEJ01055600.1:0-12236 GCA_001753735.1 Embelia ribes
CAAATGAATTAATTACTCCAAAAGTAAAGCGAATCGTTGTGAGTGTATAAAATTGAAATGCGTAAGTTAAGTTTGTAGTTAAGTTTTATAAGTTGACTATTTTGTCTATGTTTAAACTGATAACAAGACGATTTAAAGAAGAAGGTGGCGGAAGCAGGGCCTAGCCAAACAGATGAAAAAGAAATGGCGAAGAAGAATCGCATATACCTCGAAGTCGTCGGTCAATAGCAAGGTCGCAGGGTGTACGGTATTGATTCTTTACTTTTAGGGGACGCTTGGAGGGGCAAATCCATTGGTCGGTCAACTGCTGGTGATAGGGCATTACGGGATCAGATGCAAAAGAAGTTGGCTAAGATGGGGGCACGAGAACGCGACCGCGAGATAGAAATGGAGCAACTGCGGCAGGACAACAAGAAATGAGAGGAAGAGATGGATACTTTAAGACAACACAACCAACAGTTGCATGCATCAATACCGGATATGGTATAACAAATTGTGCAACAGATGCTGGCTAACATGGGGATGAACAACCCGGAGCCGACAATTGCGCAACATCCCCCTCGTGGTCCGGACAACGAATAATTTATGGTGTTTGAGAGTTGCTCGTTTCATTTATCTAGATTGTATTTTAAATGTGTAATATTTTTTTAAATGAATGTTTACTTTATGTTAATGAATTGTATGTATTATTTTAATTGTATTTGTTCAGTTATTAAAAAGTTTAGATGTGATAAATTTATCAATTTATAATTAATAAAATAAATCAAAAAATAAAATTTATAATTTTACGGAGAAAATATTGACCAAAATTAATAAATTTATCGACGAATCAACGACAACAATGAATTTTAAATTAATAAAATATCAAACAATCAATGCTAAATCACTGACAAAACAACGACTATATTTCACCGACACAACAGCGACTAATAATTTTACCGACTAAACAATGACTAAAGTTTATTTTAATTTAATAAATTTACTGACATAATAGCGACTACAATGAATTTTAAATTAATATGTTCACCGACAAAATAGCAACTACATTTAATATTAAATAAATAAAAGCTCCGACAAAACAGTGACTATATTTCACCTACACAACAACCACTAATTATTTACATTTAATATTAAATAAATAAAAACTCCGACAAAACGATGACTATATTTCACCGACACAACAATGACTAATTATTTCACCGACTGAACAACGACAAAAGTTTATTTTAATTTAATAAATTTACTGACACAATAGCGACTACAATGAATTTTAAATTAATATATTCACCGAAAAAGTAACGACTAAATTTAATATTAAATAAATAGAAACTCCAACAAAACAACGACCAAAATTTACTGACAAATTAGCGACCAAATTTTTTTTTTCTATTTTGTCGGTAAATCACCGACGAAATCCTTTTTTTGTCAGTGATTTTACTGACAAGCTTTTTATCGACAAAATCAATTGTATTGTAAATTAGTTGGTGATATCAAATTACCAACAATTTCACCAAAATACCGACCATTTATTTTGTCGGTAAAACTGCATTTTCTTGTAGTGACGATCGACAAATAGGAATAAACATTTCCCGAGGCTTTACAAGTAAAGACTTGTGGATGTCCCTCCCTATCCTAAATGCCTACGGAACTCGATCAAGGTTAGTACTAAACCACCGAAATTGACACCTACTCCCTGATGATTCAGCATCTTACGACATCCACAAAATAAATGTACTTCCATAGCTCACGACAATCAATCAAATCTTGGAATAAGCACACTGCTAAGGCCAACACAACTATCACGACAAACCTTGGAATAAAATGCAAATATTTTAATAATCAAATTCATCTATCATGTAAGTTTAAACAACTCCACTATATCACGACATTTTATGACAACCATCAATCAACCATTCCCGAGATAACACTTTCGTCTGAACGAATAGGGGGTTTGTCCGGATGAACATGTGGTTGGTCCGGACAAACTTGTCGCGGACTTTCCACTTCCTTTTTAAACTGCAGTTCAATAATTACTAATTTGACACAACAATCCCCACAACAATTCTAATGATTTTCTTAGTAAATATGATTAACCAACTCAAATACACAGGTTTCTATACAACTGAATTCCAAAATTCACAACGTACCTTAATTGCTATTGAGAAAATCCCTAGGAAACCTCAGGGAGGAACCCTAAGAGTCACCATTCGAAGAATACCAACGAAAAAAGGAACCTATGAACAATTAATCAAGAATTTGTCATCAATAAGCTAATCGACCCTCAATCAATCATTAGACGCACCCTTGATTGTTTAGGGCTCAAACGAATACGAATGAATTTGAGGGAAAATATTACCTCATGACGGATAGAATGACAAGGAGAACTTGAATCCTCTTGATTCACCGCTAAGACTTTATGGGTTTTGATCCAAAAGCTTCTATCCTTCTCTCTCCCCGTCCTCTCTCTGTATGTTCTAACGTAAAGTTAGAATTAAGAAAGACAGTGTGGGAATTATAATAGTTTCAGGCCTTTTCTTTATTGGGCCTTGCACATATAATGAAATACTTTTGAAGTACGTTGTGCTTTCCTTTACTTAAATTTCTGGCTCCGCCTCTACTCCAGCTACTTGTAAGAAGTTCGAATGGATGCCACCCTAAGTGATACTTGTCGACTTGAGGTGCCATCGTATAGAGGAACAATAATACTTGGGAGATTTACATTTAGGGGAAGGAGTTTTTTCGTGGTTGAATGAAAATTTTTTATTCTATCCACGAGAGGTTTAAAGTGACCGTTTTGTCAAATATGTTAAGAACTTATCAATTTTTATAAATTTTTTGAAAACCAATGTAAATTTCTCATATTCAAATGATTACGGATTCCTCATAAATGAGGTGCCGTAAAATAACCTTCAAATGGTCTAATTGTCAATAAAAGTAGGGGTGGCAATATAATGAATTTTCTTGGATATTTGATCGATTAAATTCATTTAAGGTATCCTAATGGTTTTTGGATGGATATGGTATGAATATTTGATACCCATTAAGGTTTAATGTAGTTTTGGTATTACAACCATGGGTACCGGATAACCATACCTGTTTATTTCTAGTAGGATGTTTAGACTAGCTTTAAATAGTTATGTTATTATTTTATTGAATTAGTTATAATATATATTTTTATTTTTATTATTATTCATATGATAGTATCATTATTTTACTTTTATTTAGATAAGATATTGAAAAAAATTTAATTCTAAATATGTCATAAATAAATATTGTGTAAGAGATCATATTCTAACTAAATGCTAAACGGTTTGGAAATGGGTATCCAACTATTAAATACGGTGATTTTGGTTTTTAATAAACAAATTTAAATGGATTTGGAACAGATTTGATTTTTTTTTTTTTATCATTAAATAGCTATGATTAGGATATAATAATATTTTACGGGTACTCGTAAATAAAAGATAAGTTGATTGTTGAACAAAAGGGTCCATTAATTTTTCGTGTCCATTAAGATATGCACAATATTTGTCGTTAGTAAAAAGATCACATCATGGCTTATCAAAGTTACTCATAAAATTAATGTAATTGGACGATTGCTCATAAACTCACAATTGACATTTAGAGCCCAACTTCGAAAACTACAAGGCATAAATGTGAACAGATGAATAGATTCAAAACTATATAAATAGCGGGCAAGTACAAGTATTTCACTAATCATCACTTTCTCAATAATCAACCTCAAATATAATCCTAAGCTTCTAGATGCTTAGTGCTTTTAATTGGTGTATATGGAATAAGATATATTTTATGAAATAGGAATTGTGCATGCATATATCTCAACTCGGTTAGAATCCTTCAACCATTCACCTCTTTCTAGAAGAAAGCAAGTAATTAGCATCTTTGATACCTTGTAATTTGGAATATGATTTTTAGTTACCTATATTAAAAAAAATTAAGCACATAAGAACATGCAATATAAATTACTTTATGGTCGGGTTCTGCCTGACTTAAGAAATAAACCACGGGCAATGTTTTAAAACCCGTCTCGGACCACCCTTTTGAACCGGAACCAGGTTTAGGTTCCAAACCGAGATGCACCAGTTACCTAATCTAAAAAGAAAATAGGTATAATTTTGAAAAATTGGTGGAAACTGCTGGATTTTGATACCCCAAATTGATTCCGTTCCAACTCACTAGTTCACATAATTAACGTAAAAAAAAAATAAAAATGCCAATATATAAACAAGAGCTGTCCCTTCATATCCCAATTGCTAAGCCGCATAAGCGGCATAACATCACCAAGTAAAAGACAAAGATCATAATAATCTTTCAAATTTCTCTCTCAAATAATAAATATGGACACAAAATATACCTTTTTCAGATGTTTTAACCTATGAATATTTGTTACTATATTGTTTGTTATGCTTAAGATTGAGCCTAGTTGTATTTTTTGTCTACATTTTATCTAATGGTACTGATAAATAATTGATATATAAATTTATGATTGTACATGTAAATTCTCTTGTATATTAAAATTCTTTTACAATTGTTAAAATTATTTTATAGTTGTAGAATCTTATAATTTTATTTGATTGTTAAGGGTAGATTTGTTTATAATTGTGAAAAAACAAAAAATAAGAAATACTATTATGCGTTATGACATAATTGAGTTTTAAATTCCTTATTCATGCCTTCTACATGAGAATTAACATTAAAATTCCCACTTGATGATATACCATAAACTATAGTTATTTTTTTTCCCCATGTTTTCATCTCCTTTAATAATTTGTACAACCAAAATAATAATTTGATTATTTATTAATGTATATATGACATAAAGGTTTAATTCTTGTTCAATTCTGGTTGACCAACCGATTGAACCGGTGACCCATGTCCCGGTTAATTTTTTGATTCGATGAACGGTCTGAATATTAAAACATTGGCAACACATTTGAGCAATATCGACCATGAGGAAAATTGTCCAAGTCCAACAAATTTTAGCTATCACTAAACTGTATCCATCCCTATTTGAAAATCAATAATGTAATGCCCAGTTTCAATATTTGATCATTGCAGAAATATTTTCCTTTTCTGCTACACGTTAGGAACCATTTGGCCTAAGCGTGGTCATTTGTCCTGCTACTCGCTGGGTATGCGCCACCCGATCCGTAGGGTTTTGGTTGGATATGGGTTTCAAAGCTACGCTTAATTGTCTCACACACGTACCCAATCCAAGGCCGAGTCTATCAACTCTCTCTTACACAATCAGTCCATAACGTGACTAGATAATCGACTGACACGTGGGCAAACCCGTTTCCGACTAGTCACGGATTTATATACTCTTAAATAGGGTCACTTTGGATCCAAGCCCCTAACCCCCGAACCCACAACCCGGTCAAAGTCCGGATTGGGCGTCCCGTTCGTTTATGCTAGTTAATAAATTTATTTGAGAATAGGTTGTATCTTGTCAATGAATTATTGTCTTACCAAACTATTAGCCCAATTAACTTGTGGATTTTAGGAACTTTTGGTTTCACTCATGGGCCTTTGTTTAAAAAGTTAACCCAACTAAGCAAAAGCCGAAAGCGTGGAAGATTTTGCTATATATGTACGTATCCCTTTCATAGTCATCAACGACGGCATTTTGTAATTAACGATGCCAACTAGTCAACTAACTACCAAGACATATCACAATGAGTTTACCAAATGGTATTCACTCGAATGTTCTAGCAACTCTTCCATTGCCATATTAGGAGTTTGGGGCTCTCATGATTCGAACAATCGAGAATTCTTTTGATTCTTCGGCTCGGGTTATCGAATACAAGAGAGGTTGGTACTGTTTTCCTTTTTCATGTTTTTCTTTTGACTGTAAACCTTTTGGTACTCATTTTCCTGAATTTTTGCTATGATTTTTTTTCTCTTGATTAGTTTCCTTTCTATCCATAATGTGTTTAAATGAAGCACTTGCAAATTTTGTGCAACACGTGTTTAGTAATTCGATTTATTCATAATTGTAAGCTGATTTTTTTTTATTATTTTTGTTAGCGTAATTGTGTTGTATACGGAGAAGTTACTATTGTAACATTCATTTTATCCATCAACACAAAAATTACTTGTGCCCCTTTTTACAACGATGTGCGCACAAAACATAAACTGATCGTGAGATCATCAATTCATTGTGAGGCCCTTTATTTTTTTGGTTTTTGTTAAAAGCCTCATTTTGAGATGAAACATATTTATCTTGATTTCTTCTAGGCATAATTTTACTTTCGTTGCACATATGTACCAACAGAACATGACGCGTATCGAATGGCTGCAGTGTAATTAATTTATTTTGTCGTCTTGATCTTCTAGATAGCCACAAAAATGAACCTACCCTCTCATTCTATTTGCGTATGTATGTCCTGTTATTCAGGCATTAAGTCATCAAAATGGCAAGTGAAATTGGTGAATCAATCAATCACAATAGTATCGATTCTGGTGATTTTGAATGTAATATATGTCTAGACTTAGATCAAGACCCGATCGTCACTCTTTGCGGCCATCTATACTGTTGGCCTTGTCTATACAATTGGCTACGTTGTCACTCCCAATCGCAAGAATGCCCCGTATGTAAGGCTCTCATAGAAGAAGAGAAATTAGTCCCTCTTTACGGTAGAGGCAAAGCTCCCACTGATCCTCGATCAAGACCAGTTAATGGAGTAAACATACCGAACCGTCCACGAGGCCAAAGGCCAGAGACAACTCCAATATTAGAAGCTAGTACTTTTCCCGATATTGGGATTGGTATTATGGGGGTATTTGTGCCAAGTGTGACCGCAAGCTTCAATGACCATAGCTTGTTATCTGGTTTTGGTGGTATGATGATACATGGATTTGGGGATGGTATCGTCTCTGGGGCACCATTAGGGTTTTCGGGTGCATTTTTCGGAACTGGCTCGAGTGGGTTTCGACATACAGCTAATCCTGAACAGCAGTCTGAAAATATCTTGAAGGCGCTTCTCGTGTTGATCGTTGTTGTGGCTGTGCTTGCCCTTGTTTGGTCATAATTATTTGGACTCATCAAATTTTATTTTTGTTTGAAATAAGTAGGACTAAGCAATGCGTATAGGTAAAAGAAATGTGCATCCACACGGATAAATTACCGATGCATATTTAGGGTGCATTGCGATAGATCTTATTTTTGAAAAAACCTATTCATAAATGGACTTTGAATAATAGATTTATTACATAAGTACTTACAATAAAAAAATAATAATATTTGGTGATGACTATTTCAGAAATACTTTGATATTAAGAAGAAATTTTTATATGTTTGGTTCATAAGTTTAAATTACAAATTTGTATAAATTCAATTATAATTGTGAATTATAATTTAGCACAAAATTAATAATAAATAAGTTCATAAATTTATTACCATCAAGCAATATAAAACTCGTCCTAAAATTCAATAATCAAGTTGAAATTGAGAGGAAAAAAAGATAATAAATAAGTAAACAAACTAATTACCTCAATCAAGAAAATTAATTAATTTTAATTAAAAATATAATATATGTATATATAATATCAATATATATAATATATAATTTGTATTATATATATAGATAGATATTATATACATATTATATATATATATATATTTATTTATATTTATATTTATCTATTATATTTTTGCACTTTACCAGAAGTGCACTAAATGTGTTTACAGAATAGTAACTAATGTGGGCTTCTATAAGTAGAATTTTAAAATAGTGCACTTCTTAAAAAGTATTTATACAATAACGTTTACCAAATATTCAAAATTTTTGCAAATGGAATTCCTGATACAAAAATTACTCTTAATAGTGCGGGCAAACGTTAGGGTGAGAAATGTGCAACTATAGTATTCTTTTCCTACATATGTATTGGTCAATTGTATTACATTTGAAAATATTGGACCGAGCTAAGAGAGCATAAAAATCATCTTAGCACATTACAAAATAAAAGTCTTGTATCGATGACCATGAGCAAAATATTCAGTGGAATTAGAACAGCATAACTAGCCTTCTCAGTTTGGCAACACCTTTTAAGCGTTGGATCATTTGCATAATTAAAGAGAGAGATTTCTAAATGTTGAAATAGCTCTGTTTGTTTGTATAGATTAGTAACCCTATAATGGCCATTACTTAAGACTGGTCTTATAAATAATCCGGCCCATAATAATATATATTCACTCGTTGTAATCTTCGGATCCACATCATGTTATGAGAGGAAGTTTGATAACAAATATTTTTATTTTTATTTTTTGTAAGTTGGAATAATACATAAAATATGTTCAGGGAGAGGAAATCAAACTCACGATTTTGCATTGAGAAAAATAAATTATGGCCAACCAGGTTAACCCTTGTTTAACTGGTAACATACAGATACAATTTACTTGGTATTCATTGGACTATTGTCATACTAATATTAATTTGAGAACATTATAAAGGATGGAGAATCTAGAACCGTCTCTACTAATATCATTTTTTTAAAATGAAATAAAATAAAATAAAATAAAGTGCACAAAACTCTCCTATTTCAGGATCTATCCAGTGTTTGTAACCTTATGCCATTTACTGAAGAAATAATTTAAATGTGGAAAATAATGCACGTACATGTGTTTACAACACTTTTAATTAATTAAGTCTATTACAAAGGATTGATTAATTAATGAATAATTATATTATTTTTGTTGGCACCATCAGAATTAATTAAAGCACATGATAAAGAATTGATTAATTAGTAATTAATTATATTATCATGATTATACAATTTTTAATTAATTAAGCCTATGGTGAAAGATTGATTAATAAGCTATTTCATTTTTTATTAAATTGATCTAAATACTAAAGGGTTAACCTAAAGTAATCAGTGCAAGAAAGGCTGTCTGACAAACCAACATGGTAACAAAATGTGCTAATGTGTGGACAGAGTGGGGCATGTGTTCCATTAACATTAGAAGCGTGAAAACAATTAGGGAAAGAGTTTAAATTGACACAGTTGGATCATATTTGGTGGCTGGTAACAGAGTAGAGTAGTTGAAGGAAGCTGCATTTGTTATCCTATAAAATCAAATGATGATTCAAAAGAAAAGAACGGCAACATGGACGACCAAATAAGGGTTTTAACTTGGACAAGGCATAACATAATTTTAGGAGTAGCAGTAACTTAATTTGAAATCATCTCGGCACCTGTAAACATTTGACAGTTGTAATCAAAGCACACATTTTGAATTATAAAGTTCAATTTTTATTGTTCATTTGCCTTGTTTATTTTACACTTCGAGTGTTTGCTGTACACTATCAAAAATGCCTTTAAACTAAGGTAGAGAACCAGCATGCGCCTTATTTTCATTTTTCAATAGTCATTCTAGCATCACGTCGATACACATTTCTGTCAAAAAAGAATTTGTAGTTAACATCCTACAATTGCATATCGACAATATACTAATTATTACTTATTAGTATTTTATGATCTGATTATTTTCCTTTAAAAATAATGAAAGCACGAATTTAAATATAAAGATTTTAAACAATTTCTACATATAAATTTTGTACTCATATCATTATTCTTTCCATACTCATGACCCGATAACCAATTTGATGTTTGGTGACTGAAGTTGTGCATCTCACATGGAGTGGGAAAGGATAAAGCATTACAATCCCCCTTTCATTTTTTCGTAGATTCGAGTGGGACATATGGGGGGGTTACGTGGCCACCAGCTTTTGCCTTTTGTAGCTAACTCATCTCCGGCAATTAAGGGCTACTTTCGTCATAGTTTTCAACTTCTGACCCTTGGGATTTCTGTAGGAAATTATATTTGATTGCATAGCTTTTAAGCTAATTTTTTTTTATTAATTTGATCCTATTAAATTAAAATTTTTAAGTTATATAGTTCAAATGTTTTTTTTCTTAAATAGAAAATAGCAATTTTTTTTTTTAATTTAAAAGCTATGGAAGATAATATTGGATGGCGTACATTGTGGACAAACCATTTTAGCAGTGTAGGAGGGAGTCACATACATTAACACGAGCTATTACATCATTCGAAATGAATTTCAGCAAAATATGTAATCTATTATGAATAAAATTGTATATCTCTACACTGTATGACCAAGTGAAATGTTTGTCAGTAGACATAGGTGGTCACAATATGTTGGTGTTTGCAATAAATGTTACCCCGGATATCAGGACCTATCAGACAAATACCAGTTGAAGGTTGAACGTTATCAAGTAGCTATAAAGCACCGACTATTATATGATAGTTGAGCATGTCCTGAATAAAAGGAAAGTATCAGTTCCGATAACATGTTATTGTTATTTTTTTTTAAATTACATTAAAATATCTGGGAACATAAATTACGTATTGAATACATTGGGAAAACCCTAGTCGAAAGGGAGGGAGCCAACGTTTAACATGCGGGTAATAAAATGGTAAACAAAAGCATTGTCGGTGCAAATGCATCTAATATGAAAATTTTAACACAAAATACACTTTACCGACGGATATTTTTCCGACAATGGGCCGTGTAGTTGCACCCTACTGTCGAAGCAAAGCTCCCTCAAGTTGAGTATGCCGTAATTTTAGAGGCAGGCGGCAGCCTAATATGTCACTTACGAACCTCACTATAGGAAAAAAAAAAAGGAAAGGGAGATATATTGATTTTCAGCCTATTGTCATTGGTTTTCAAATTAAGGAATTCCTATAAATTAGGCTTTTCAAGTCAAATGCACTTTCAAAAACCATTAGATTTGACATTATAGAAGGAAATAAATCATTTAGAAATCTCAAAAGGTCGCCTTTTATCGCCCACTTTGTTTGGCTGAACCAAATAAATTTAGTTTTCACACTTTTTAACTTTTAAGTAAGAAGTACGTTTAATGCACTAAGCAAAAATATATTTTTTGACATTTTGTTGTAGAGAATATATATTTCTTAAGTATATATATATATTGATCCCCACGTTTGACATACTTTATAGTTTATACTGTTATTAACTTAAATAATATTAAAAAAATATAAATTATATGGGTTATAATATTGTATTAGCTCAAATCAAAACAAGATGGTATATGAGGATGTCTATATATAAAACTGTACAGGAATCAGTTGGAAAAATAAAATAATATAAGTGATACAATAAAAAAAATTCTACTTTAACACTCTCCCTTAAGTTGCAGAATGAAGATTCGTAATTATCAACTTGCGAGAGAAATACTGATGAGAGTTACAATCAAGAAATTTAGTAAAAACTTCAGCTAACTGTGAATGGGCAGGAGTATGCAAATGAAGAATCAAACTAGAATAAAACTTCTCACGAATCAAATGGCTATCAATGTATTTAGCACACTTATAGAAAACCAGATTATGAGCAATATGAACTGCAAATATATTATTACAAAAAAGATGAATTGGATGAGAAATCAAAACCCAAAAATCTAGCAACAAAGCAGCCAAACCAAATCAATTCACAATTAGTAGAAGCCATGGCTCTATATTCTACCTTAACAGATGATAGGGAAACAATAGCTTGTTTCTTGGACCACCAAGAAACAGGAATAATTCCCAACGTAATAAAAAAAACTAATAGTCGAACAATGAGTGATGGGACAACTAGCCCAATCAGAATTTATATAAGCAGTCAACTCTAAGGAACTATTAGAAGTAAAAAAGCAAACTCTGACCAGGCGAGCCTTTGATGTAACGAAAAATCCGATGAGTATGGTGAAGATGAACATTACGAGAAGCTTGCATAAACTGACTGAGGTAATTAACTGAAAAAGTAATATCAAGTCATGTAATAGTCAAATAAAATAAGCGACCAATTAATCGCCGGTAAATACCTAGATTAGATAAGGGACGCCCATCATCATGGTGAAGACACTGACTGGCATGATGGAAAGTATAATGGGTTGGCCTATTAATAAAGGTTATTGGATAAGTTACAATGAGATTAATTGGTCGGACGACTTAAAACGAGGTTTAGGTATAGGATTGGGTTGTTGTGGTCTGTGATACGAAAAAACATCCTCGTGAAAAAGTAACATCTCATGATATTAATTTTTTTTTTTCTAAATCAAAAACACGATACCATGGGAAGGTTATAAGGGACCAATGTGAAAACCAAAATAAATATTGAGGGGCTAAATCTAAAATTTATTTATATTATGATTAAAAAGGAAATAATTTTATTTTAGAAAAAAAGAAAAAA
>MKEJ01055603.1:0-14556 GCA_001753735.1 Embelia ribes
GACACTGTAGTAGCTCACCCAGCGTGATAGCCTGCCAACGTGCCAGCTCAACATCATCTCATGCCCGCTCGCCGATGTCTGCCCACACACCCGCCCACGCACAGCCGGGGTGCTACAACTATACTTATATTTGATACTTTGTATGAAAATATTACTCATAATTTAAAAGAATATACATAACAAAATTTTTATTTCAGCACAAAAATACTAAAAATACTATATTTCACTATATTATAATTGATTTTTATTTATTTTTATATGAATACATACTTGCCAAATTTCCTATAAGTTTTCTACTAGCTTCCGTAATGTTTCCAAGTTGTTTCACCAACATTTCCTACATGTATCATTTGACTTTTTGAAATATTTTTTACGCATTTTCGATAAGTTTTCTATGTGTTTCCGAGGCGTTTCTTGCGCGTTTACTTTCAAAAATTTTTGGCGTTTCGCCTTGGTACCGAAAACTGGCGTTTCCAATAATTATGGTCTAATTAACAAACTCATTATTCTTATTTTCCAACAATCCAACGCAGTATATTTATTTTTGTTCTAGCAGCCCAGCCCCCAATCATATATTGCGATATGAAAATATTTTCGGCATATACATAAAAATAATCCATGATAACTTTACAGTCAAAAGTCTCGACGTATCTCATACCAAGGCTCTTCATAACTTGATGAACATTTCTAATTCCAATAATTCCTTTATCCATAATCTATTAATTTTAGACCAATTAAGTCGGTGCCGTTAATTTTTCCCTTCAAAATCATCCTAATGGTGCATTTAGTGTAAAAATTTTTTGAAGAAAAATGTAACAGAAAAAAAAATGTACTTAAATCCAATATTTTTTGTGAATAGATTTTCCTTTTCGTCACATTTTCTTATGAGAACTCTTTGCACCAAACGGGGCCTAAAACAAATATGAAAATTCTTTATGTATACTTTCAATCCCAACTTAATTGGGAGGATATAGGACAAATAAAAGAAAAATGGGAAAAGAAGATGGTACACATTGAGAAATTTTGTTTAAAATTATAAAAATGTCGCTATTTTTCGAACCATTGTGATATATATTTCATTAATAATAATAATAATAATAATAAGATAAAAGTTCCAACCCAAGTAGCCAAGTCAACAAGGGGCATTGGCGTTTACAACAAGGCATCAATGGGAGCAAGGGCGGCTGTCCGCTAGTTTAGCCACGTTCTATATATCACATCGGAATCATTAATTTTAAAATTAAAAAAATAAAATAAATAATTTTTTTAAAATTTTGATTTTATGCAGAGCCCATATATCTAATTCTGAATAGTAATTTTAAAATCAGATGGACAGAAACAATCCATTCAACTAGATCATGGGACCCATTAAATGAACAATTCGTTTTCACGAGTGGCCTTTTCTCGACAAACTTATCTTTTTGTTGAGAGTACTACGGGCAATTGAACATCAATTTCAATTTTGACAAGTATATCAAACTATAATCATCGTGGCATAAATAAATTTGTTTCAACACTACTCTCATCCAATATAAATTTTATGTTTGTATTATTTGTATATAATGTTGTTTTTCCATCTTTTGAGCCAAACTTGTATATATCTCATATACATGAATGGAACTAACAATTTGGTGAGAGGATATAATGTACACCCCATAATTTTGAAAAATCTACTAAATGCATAATATTTTTAAAATAAATAATTTATATAACATTTAGCACCTCATTTTTTATTTCATTGTTGTAACTAAATTATGATGCTGGAATAATTTTTTAATGATGCAAAACAAGAAGACTATTATCTGCAGAGTCAAAAATAATGAAATTAGCATTTTGAATTCTACATAATAATTCCCAGTCATTTAAAAATTTTCCACTCTATACAACAAAACCTAAAAACAAGCATTGAATTACCAGAACCAAAACCAGTCACGACTAATGCAAAACGAACGGTCAGCAAATCTTACATCCTCACATCACCCGGTGTGGCCCCACCAGCAAGATCCCCAATCTCAGCCGCACGATCATCTCCCTCCACGTCACCTGCTTCATCTCCACCGTCCACAGCACCATCAAAGTACCACTGGTCCAAAGGTGCGCACTCCACCTTGTGGCGCACCTTCCAATCCTGCGCCTGACACCCACGTGAGCAGTAGTTGGCCTTCCCACAAGAGGCGCACCTCCGGTACTCGTTGGGTCGGGTCTCGGGTCGACCGCAACCCGCATTTGAACACATACGCAACTCCAGCCCGAGCTCCCTCGACCCGAACCACTCAACCAAGAATTTATTTGCCGGGTGAGGCTCCCGAACCGCTACGTTGCAACCGTATAACTCCCTAAGCAGCAAAATCCTGTCGTCTCGACGGCTTTGCAAGAGACTTATCAATTTTTTTGATGAAAAATCTGTTTAAAAAGCCGCGAGAAGTAAGCCATTTAGGTTCTATAAGCATAGCTAAATAGTATATATTCCATCCACAAATAATTAAATTGTTTCACCAAACAGGTTATTTTAAACAAAATTTAAAACCAATGAAATCAAAAAAGCAAATGTTCAACTTTGAAATAGAATAAAAATGACCAAAGTACCTTGATAAGCTTTTGTCATATTCTACTTTATAATTACTAAAAAGACAATAATAGTGTCTATTTATTGCCTTTTGTAATGATTAATTTATACTAAAATAAAAAAATATGTAATTATTTTTGAATATTTAAATAAATAAAATGTATCAATTATTGGTGGACGGATATAGCAATTAACATTAGATAAATACTTCTTCTTTTTCCAATTTAATATAACTATATTGCCCTTAATACTTATTAAGTGCACATAATAAAATCGATGGAGTACATTTATGTTCATCCAACAAAATCCTTTAAAATCCTATTTGTAAGGCCAGATTTGAGGGAAAACAAAAAAAAAAAAAAATCTACTGCTTTCCATATACCTCTTTGCTTTCTCAAAAAACTAATTTTAAACTAAAAAGTACCATTTCTAAAATATTTCTAACCTCTTTGAAAGCAAAAATAACCGTAAGACAAATATCCAATACCAAACGGGTCTATAGAGTGGATCAAGGTTTTCAACCTGTTGAGGCGCACAAGGCGGAAGTGAGCTCGCACGCGTTGGCCTGGACGAGAAAGCGGCGGCCGCATGGGACGCTGCGGGCAATCCCGTACCCGTCCTGGAGGCAATGGCCGAGCTCACGGAGGGCATCCACATGACCGAGGGAGGCAGCCCGTGCAAAGAACGCGACCCCAGCATGTAGGTCCTTGTGGCTCTTTGTGGCCCCGCTGCCATTGAACTGTATCACGGCGAGCGAGTATAGCGCGGGAGCGTGAGCCTTACTCGCGGCTTTCGCCATTAGGGACAATCCACCAGGTCGGTTTTGTAGACAGTAAAAACGGATCTGCCCATATTAAAAGGAGATATTTTAGTACGTCATTGATCTGTATCACACATATAGCCTGATATATATAAATCTGTTACCGTCATCATGTGCTCTGGTGATACGTACATAAATATGAATATATAAAAAAAG
This sequence comes from Embelia ribes, assembly GCA_001753735.1. Taxonomy (NCBI): domain Eukaryota; kingdom Viridiplantae; phylum Streptophyta; class Magnoliopsida; order Ericales; family Primulaceae; genus Embelia; species Embelia ribes. The sequence continues at coordinate 3,543 of MKEJ01055603.1, forward strand.
AAATAAATTAAATTTACGAAAGATTTTCCTGAAAATTTAATCTCCTTGTAGATGTATAAAAGCAAATACAATTTTTATTGACGGAAATTAAAGAAAACGCAAATACCTGAAATGATTAGAATAAATTAATTAATTAATTAACAAAAAGGTATACAGTGTAGTGTAAATGAGCAACTACACGGCATGTTAACAATAATTAAATTAGCAAAAATTATCCAGAAAACATGATCCGTTTGTAGATGTATACAAGAAAATACAATTTTTCATTGACGTAAATTAAAATAAAATAATCACGTTCTTGCAGATTTAATGCTATATATATATATATATATATATGGAGTATGGGGAGAAAATTATGAAAAATGGACCACTTCTATAATTATAAAATATGCAATAAAATTATGAGGATATGTATATATATATATATATATATATACTTAATTCATACCTTTGTTTTAACTCTTTATTAAAAAACATTGAGCTGCCATTTTTTCATAGAGTTTTGTCAGCAGGCCCAGTTTTACTTAAATGAAAATAATAGAGTTTTGTCAGCAGCCCCAGTTTTATTTAAATGAAAATACAATAAACAAATAGTCATTCGATATAAAAAGAATTTATATGAATATCTTATTTCCTATAAGAATAAACACAGAAATCAAATCATTAAGATTATATATATATATAGATACATATTCATGTATATATGAACTGACCATGCCAAGAATATAACAAGCTTCAATGTTGCCGACGCTAATGCACCGTCTTAAGAACCGGTGAGCCGGTTCACACCAGTTTCTCGCTCTAACAGCCAACGTCTTTGCACCGGCCCGGTTCAAAACCAAGGGATTGAGTCCTAGCCGGTTCAGTCTCTTGCATCTGTTCAAAATATCAAAATACTATTATCAAAATTAAAAAGAAATCAGATCCACATGTGTTTAATATTCAGAGTAGTATTTCTAAAATGCAAGATTTCTCTCATTTAATTTTTTTAATTAAAAATAAATTCATTTACTTACTAAGTCACAAAATAATTCGAGTATGAATGTTGTTTCTACTCTCACTTTCACTCCCACTCTTATCTGTTTTAACTACAAATCTGATACTCTCGTATTTCTGCTCTCATTCTTACTCAAATTCTTACAATTTTTTTTAACTGGTAAGTTAATTATTTCCTTAAAAATTACATCTAAATGGACTAGCATGGCAATTAGAAAGCGACAGCCAAGAGAGGACACGTGTATGCGCAATGGAGTAGAAGCTTGAAATTTTAGTATGTGCTTCCTTAGTGGTGTTAATTGGTCATTGGATAAGCAACGTGAATTAATATCAACCATCCAAACAAAAGCTAAGGTATTGGAGCTAATCAATCAATTACTTTGTGACTACTTATATCCTCTCACTTAGATATTTTGAAGAAAAAATATTATAATAAGAATAATTACAAAAATAAGCCCCATTATCTCAATCTTAGCTCAATGTTTTCCCAAATAGTTTCAATCAAAATGCTAAAGTCCAAACATTTCAAATATAATGACACCATGGTTCCTATTATGGGAGGAAAGATAACCTAATGATGAAAAAACATGTCACGCAAGCCATTTATTGATGCCCATACAATGCATCCCGAAGGCGAATATCACTACTGGCATCTATCTGGCATGAAATAGGGATAAATTAATCCTTTTGTTATTATTATTATTGTTTTCTATTTTATCATCTGTAAATTTTAGCATGCAAAGTTCTTAGTATCAGGAAAACTTGAATTGATCCAATAGGTTATTGAAATTTTTGGTACAATTTCTGTTACAATTGAAAATAACAGGGCCAAATGGAACTTATATTTAAAGTATGGAGACTGCGTGTGTAATTCATCCATACGAATATCTATATCGAAAAGCGAGGGTAATTGTGTAATTGAACCACGCCAGCGGACAAGTAGCTGGGTATTTGCTAATCTAACCGACGTGGCTTTCGTAGATTTAGACAATATCAAAGCCACAAATAAAAAAAGATCTAACACAGAGGCGTCCACGTGGCACAGGCTTATCCAAGAGATTCAAACTCCCCGCGAAAATATCTTCCTCTTGTGGGCCCATGCACACTGGAAAATATCCTCCTTTTTATATTCACTTTTTATTCCACCGTAGAAAAATATCCCAAATGAATTTAATTTCTGGTTGAGAAAAACGGTTGGAAAAGAAAAAGTATGATACGATTGGCATCTAAATTAGGTTCAAAATTATTTCTATGATTCCCAAATTCATTTTTTCAATCCTTAATGTCATAAATAATAGCCTGTTTGTATATGTAAGAGTTATTTTTAAGACTTATTTATTTACTAATAATTATAAGAAGAATTGAAGAAATGAAATTTTTAGTTTGATCCGAGGATTACTACTACATGCATTGAAAAAATACATCTCTAATGGCTGTTTTATATATTTTGTTAAATATTAAAATAATCGGTGATCTTATTAGGTAAATTTGATTAGTATTTCGTACCATGTTTTGACAAATCTCTTAAATCTCAGCATCTATACAAATGTATACATTTTTTTAGTAATATAATAAAACTTCAAAATTATACTAAACCATTTTTTGCCAATTTTAAATCATTTTTTTGGCTGAACTTGGAGTACATTTTATTTTCATCTCAATGCCGTATTCAAGTCAAAATCCTCTCCACCAACGAAAACCCAAAAATTGATTTTTCACAAAAAAAAAATAAAAATAAATAAAATTCTACAGGGCCAATTTGAGCCACTCACTTGGATAGAGATATTTTTTATATGTCTCTCTCTCTCTCTATATCTTTCTCTCACTAAATCTAATGACCCCATTCCACTTGTGGCAGTTACCGCACGACTCGGCACATCAACCGTCCGATCCCATCTCAGCCGTCCATTTCCCCCCTCTCAAATTCTAGTGGCTACTCGCTTTAGATATTTTCCTCAGCTCCCATTTTTTTAAGCGTGAATCACACTAATGATCCCCATAGCTTTACATATAAACTGTTTGCTCCCTTTTGTTTTAATTTAAATAGAATAGACCCATAAGTTGAAAAAGTAACATGCTTGATCCCTAAAATTACAGTAAAAATAAACGTACCTAAAATTTGCCATCAAGTCCAAAATTGCTCAAATTAAGAGATAATATCAGTAGAAATTGACATCAAAATATTATTACCCCTCCATAAATTAAATTTTGACCGAAAAATATGATTATCACCTTTTAAAATGGCTTCAATTTTATTATAACAACTAATAATGTCAATTGTTCAAAGTATCATTAGGGTTTTATTATTTGCAATGAAGGGAATCAAACACAATTTCGGTGAATCTCTTGGACCGCTAGTGTAATTAGCCATTTTTTAAAATAATAAGAACCGATACATTGATCAGAAGCATTGAAAGTCTCAAGTTTCAACCGACAGCTTCTATCAGTTGATAATTCTAGAGCGAGAGAGAGAGAGAGAGAGAGAGAGAGATACGATGGGAGAAGCGGCAGCGAGCGGAGATTATGGGGAGGGGATGAGAGAGAGGGAGGTGATGGCGGAGGCAGAGGCGGTGAAGAACGTGGAGGACGGGGCGGCGACGGTGGTGCGGTGGGAGAGGTTTCTGCCGAGGTTGTCGCTGAGGGTGCTGCTGGTCGAATCGGACGATTCGACTCGGCAGATTATCGCTGCTCTTCTCAGGAAATGCAGCTATAAAGGTTTGTTTATCTCTGCTTACAGCTTTTCAGTTCAAGCTTTTCTGCTTAAAAAGTTGTAGGGCTATTAGTTTTTTTTTCTGTTTTGTCCTGAATAAGTTAGAAAATTTAAGCTGATTGCAATTATTATTATTAGTTTCGAAAGTTATAACTTATAAGCTACAACCATGAACCTATATTTGGTATGTATTTATGGAAACTAACTAATAATAAACAATTGATTTTAGGTGGAATGTCTGGTACGAAAAGATAACACTTAGGCATCACATATGTATATACATTATATATATTATATATTATATATTATTATATGATTGAGGCATACTTATGTTTATGACTTTAAAACATTGTTCAGAAATGCCCGTGTGTGCGCATTTATGAAATACTTATCTCTGTCGATGTGGTAATTTGGTTATTTAGAAGACTTGAGGAAATGCTACTAGGGTTCATAATGAATAGATTTATTGTTGAATTTTCTGATGGTTTACCTTGATTTTGTTGCTCCAATTTCCCAAATTGCTGAAATTTGATGTGAGAGAATTATTAGTTTAAGAGTAAATTCACCAAATTTCTTGCTTAGAAGAGGGAGATTTCCTCTTCAAGGTTCAAGTTATGTATAGGTTGTGTCAAACTTAGTTACAATTTGGGAATGTTTTTTCATACCTGTTTCAGCTTTTCTTTTTTCCTGAAAATTGTTGTGGTTTTGGTTAAGGATTGAATATCTGCTTAGCTTCAGCTTTTGTAAGGGTGCTTTTAAATCATTCTTTTGCTATTCCCAGCATCAATTACAAGATAACCTCAAAATTACTTCGATTGCATGTCTAATTTTGTCTTTGTTGCAATAATATTAATAATAATAATAACAAAAAAATCACTTTACCCAACAACTACTCAAATCAGCTTTTAGATATTTATTTATATTATTATTATTGTTTACAAAACTTTGACAGTACACATCGACTTCTGAAATCAGCTTTAAGAAGCTGAGTTTGAAATCACCAGCATTAGCCTCTCAGGTATTATTCACCTAATTATAGTGGTAAGGAGAGAAATGAAGGAATTAAGGAATCTCTGATGGGGAGAATTGGAAAGGGAAACATTTTGAATAGAACTAGTAGTTGCCATAGGAATAGTGAGAATATTAAGACAATCAAAGATAAGCTCCTCCACTGACATGTAATGCGGTATCCAGTTATTAATAATGTAAATGCTGTGGAAAGCTCAAAGTTTTGTTTTCTGCTTCTAGGATGTAGCTTTCTACGAAGTCATTACTAATACTAAACTCGGCTTGTGTTTTCTTTTTGATCAGTTGCTGCAGTTGGTGATGGCTTGAAGGCATGGGAGCTTCTAAAGGGGAAATCCCACAACATAGACCTCATACTGACAGAAGTTGATCTGCCATCAATATCTGGATTTGCACTTCTCACGTTAATTATGGAGCATGACATTTGCAAAAACATCCCAGTGATAAGTATGACCCCGCTCCAATTTTAGATATATTGTATATTTGTCAATGACTTCACTTAATCATTGTTTTAAGGAGGACATTGTTCTGACCTCTTGTTCAATACTTCAATTATGGTCTTGCAGTGATGTCATCCCAAGATTCGGTTAGTACAGTCTATAAATGCATGTTGAGAGGTGCTGCGGATTTTCTTGTCAAGCCTGTAAGAATAAATGAGCTAAGGAACTTGTGGCAGCATGTTTGGAGGCGACAATCTGTATGTTTTATAAAAATTTGCTTAAAACTTTTTTACTTTTATGCACTGTGTTTTCTTGTTGACAATTGAATTTGGCCTGATAGCATTATGACTTTTTATGTTCTGTTGACAGTCAAGTAGAAATGAACCCTTAGACGAGAGTGTCGCTCAACAGAAGGTGGAAGCCATGGCTGAAAATAATGCTGTCAGTACTCCTTCAAGCGGCTATGTGGCATGTGTTCAGAGGAATAAGGAGTGCATTGAGAAAGGGAGTGATGCTCAGGTAGAATGCCCGATTATCAATGCGAAAAATGCATGACATTTTTTGTTATTTAGCATATAATCTGTAAATTATACCACATTTATTAATCTTTCTATATTTGATTGAATTCAGACTGTCAGATGTTTTCTATAGTTTTTACTTTGCATGTCCCATGATGAAGACAATTAGAGATATTGATGTTTGTAAATTATCACGGTAGTCCTAGAAATTTCATTGTGTGTTACCCAGAGTTCATAACTAGAAGAGTTATACACTGAGTACTGTTTTTATGGTTTCATGGATGATAGATAATATGGACATTATTCGTGCCTTGACTTTTTTCAGAGTTCTTGTACCAAGCCAGATATGGAAGCTGAGATGTTACATGGAGATAATCCTTACAATCTCTCACGTATGAAGATCAACTCTCCGAATATTGACACAAATACAATGGAGGTGGAAGAATGCATCAAATCAAGTCAGAGAAAGCATGATAACAAAGACAGGGGTAAGATATTTGCCACTTTTGACCTTTTGATTCTTCTTAAATTTAGGATTCACTTGGTCCGTTGGGTGACAATGGGTTGAAAGGGGTAGAGCATTATCACCCATCTTACATTTCTTCCCTTGTAATATTTTATATGTTCTATGAATTATTGGAATGTTAATTATTCTGTAATTAATTTGATCTTTAGGTGGTAACTAGTTGGTAGCATTCATAACAAATTAAGAAGTAAATGTGCCACTCGATTAATATTTGAAAAAGCAGCTTTTAATTTGTGCTTCATGAATTATCACTTATGTAACATTTCTTAATTTTAATCCTCCATTGCTTACTACTATCTGACAATGTGGTATTTGCTTAATAATCTAGCCTTGGTGGTTGCTCGGGGTGAAAATGTTAATGCAACAATTCAGAAAGATGAGCAAGCAACTGAAGTTGAAAAGGAGCAGGCCAATGGCCTCTATGAGGCTCCAAATCACAATGACGCCTTCGCCAACTCGTCTAGGGAAGCCATTGATTTTATAGGAGCATTTAATGATCAATCTAACTGCAACTTCAGAGGCTCCTGTGTAACTAATAACAAGTTTGATTCTTCGCCTATGTTGGATCTATCATTGAGGAGATCTCATCCCAGTAGATCGGTAAATCAAGTGAGTGATGATAGACAGGCGTTGAACCACTCTGATGCATCAGCCTTCTCAAGGTTTGTTTAACGAAATTAAAATTTCTTTGTATTTGCATTTTCTGCCTTTATTTGGTTGGTTCTACATTTGGGAAAAAAATCCTCAATTTTGAAACTTTGTGTTGGCTTCTAACTTAATCATGAATCCTATGCAGGTATGTTAACAGGGTGCCACAACCTTTGCATTCACCGGCAAGCATGCGCAGCCAACAGGGAGATTACAGAAATACTTCTGACAAACATTTTCCTGATCACAACTTTAATTACAACTCCGATTCTCATAGTTCCCCGTTTAGCTCTCAGAAAAACATGCTCTCTTCTCCCTCCGGTCATTCTCGACAACCGGGAGTTACTTTTCCTGGCCGTCAACAGGCAGTTGTTTCAATCCCGGTCCCAGTGAGAGGTGCAAGGATCAATGGTCCAGGTCCCACATATGGCTCTGTTGTTTCTCCAGTTGCTTGTAAACAATCCGAGCTTTCACCTGTACAAAGTCCAGTCTCTGCTCATCATCAATCAAATCCCAAAACAATAAATTTTCAGCAGGTTTATAACTCGATGGATCAAACTATTAACCACTCTGCAAAACAAGCTGAAAATTACCAGAGGTGTATATTAGATTCATCGGAGGATCGTAGGCATTTTTCTTCTGCAACTGATCAGAGTGCGAGTAGCAGTTTCTGTAATGGCACCGGTGGTCATCTTAATAGCGTTGGTTATGGAACCCATGGTTGCATCGATCAAGCAGCTGTTGGTAGTTCTGTTGTAGAGAGTGAGAACAATGGAGGGCCCGCTGTGTTTGGCATGAACTACCAACGCAATGTACAGAGAGAAGTAGCTCTCAATAAGTTCCGCTTGAAAAGGAAAGAAAGATGTTTCGAGAAGAAGGTATGTTTTGTATTTTCTTTTTACATGGACCATTATTTCTTCTGCATAGCTTTGTTTCTTAACCTAGGATCCTGTAAACTAGGAGCTTTTTTTTGTTACATTTTTGAAATCACAAACCAGCAACTTCTTCATTTCCTAGGTTTAGATTCTCAGGTGATTCTGTAGATTGGATTGCTGATGATTCGAGTCATCTGATGTGAGCCTTCTATGAAATTTAAAATGGGCCAAACTAAAATAGAAAAGTTAAGCCTGTTTAGGTAAGGAGTCGTATCTGAAGAATTTTTGGTGCTTGTCAATGCTTATTATTGTATTATTTCGAGGATGCTGATAATAACAATCAATCTAGCATATAATATGGAAGTGGTGGTGATTATGATTAGTTATTTGGGTATTAGAGCTACTGTTTTTGTGAGCAAGCATTACAATTACACTGATCAATTATCTAATTAACCATTGTTGGATAATAGAGTGATGTAATGGCTAATATGAATTTTGTTTGCAGGTCCGATACGAGAGCAGGAAAAAGCTTGCCGAGCAGCGTCCTCGTGTGAAAGGACAGTTTGTTAGACAAATGCCAGCTTCTGTAGAAACTGATAGTCAATGCGGGAACACGGTACATGGTTAGTTATCCCTCTAGAGGAGACTATATATGTATATTCATCTGGTGCTGTACAGATCCTATCAAGCTCCTGTACTTTGAAGCCAGACTAACCAATAGAGGATGTAGGGATGAGAACTTGTAGATGCCTAACATCGCTAGCTTGGTTTGCCTTGTATATAGTCTTCATAATCGTGTATTTGTTACAGAATTCACAGGATTGTAAGTTTTGATGTTGTTTTCTTTATATGTACGAGAAGGGAGTGAGAAAATGTTTCCGTTATCATCAAGGCCCTCTTTTATTTTGTTTCCCCTAGTTAAATTCAACCAACCATAGCATCTGATGGTAAAATCAGTTCAAGAAAATGCCATTCATATTTTCTGTCCACGAAATTTTTTCTGGATGATGTGGCAGATGTACACTTGAATGTCTCGATGAATGAGATAATGCTGTATAAATCTGTTGACGCTTTTGCTTTTACTCCAATGCGCGACACTATACCTTGTTTTACGACTTTATCTTACCATGAACTTACCATGAAAGTAACAGCAAAAGCTAAAAAAAAAACAAGATTGAATGATTCTCAGGAGCTTTTAAAAGTCTATATTTTTGCAGATTCTTCATGTCTACCTCCATTTGTGAAATCATCCTTCTCTGTATAGCCGATACAATTTTACAAAAGTACTTCATATTCGCATATCCTCGCATCCTTGGGTGAATTTATCAGTATCCATGAAAATAAAGATTTTGTTTCTATATATCCGTCAAAATCCTAATTACAAATTGGAGGGGATATTCAAAAACAAAAAAAGTAGTCAACCTCATTACTTTACTGAGAGTGCTGTCTGTAAAAGTAGAAAAAAGCTACATTAATTGTTACTTTTGTTCTCCATGCTCCGGTCTTAAAACAACTTTCACCTTCTGCTTATCGCTTGCATTCTTCATTCTCCCTCTCTCTGCAAAATGTCTCCTCTCCCGATCCAATCTCCCAAACACTGCGCCAAGCAAGAACGCACCAGCAAATGCTACAGGAAGGTATTCTACGTTTTCTCATCCTTTTCTCTTTCGATCGTCTCACTTATTGTCCTCGTGTGGGTGATCTTTCACCCCTCCAAGCCCGAGTTCTCTCTCAAAGAAGCTGATATGTACAATAGGCTCAACATCTCAAGCTCTCGTATTCTCAACTCGTCCATTCAACTAACCCTCCTTTCCAAAAACCCGAACAAAAGGGTTGGCATCTACTATGATGAGCTTCAAGTTTGTGCATCTTACAAGGGCCAAGTGATCACAAAAGAAACTTTTATTCCCCCTTTCTATCAAGGGCATGAAGAGAGCAACATACTTTCGGCCTTTTGGCCCCAGGTAGGCCCGATAGTGGGGCCTGCTGAGGGCGAGACGGTCTTGAGTTTGAGGACAAATGGGCGGCTGAGATGGCAGGTCGGGTCTTGGGCTTCGGGTTCATACAAGATCAAAGTTTTATGTGCTGCTACTATAAACTTTGGACCCCTGTTGGGTACATTGAGCTTTAAACAAGGGAGTCATTGTTCAACTTCTATGTAGCAATTTATGACTCGTCTGGTTGCAACTATTAAAGCTTCTAGCTTTTTTTAAGTCAAAATAATAAAATAAAAATAAGCTTAAAATATAGACAATTAAATACAGTTCTACTTTAATCAAGAAGCGGAAAAAATTGGAATTGAAGTTGCAACCAAGAATTACTTATTTGTAACAATGTTGTGTGATTTGTTTTTTTTGCTTGTAATTTGTACTAGTACAAGTTTGATTGGGTTGTTTATGTTATCTTTTCTTATAATTTGTCTTTACATGTGATGTGTGAGTGGATTAAAAGCTATGTCTAGTGGTGATATTTGTTGTAGTGAAAAGCTAGAAAAGAAAATGGTTTTTCCACACTTTTGGATTTGGTGGTAATGTATGGGAGCCAAATTTGCATGTCAAATTTTACACTTCTTAATGTTTTATATTAAGAATTTGCATATAAAAATATACTCAAAAACAATATTCGTCCCATTAGGTATTAGCTTTTTTGAGCTATCTTTTCTTTCTTTCTTTTTCCTTAAAAAGCTTTAGGGTGTTTTACAACAAACTTTTCTGTTTTGCTGAAAAAAGCTAAAAGAAATGAAAATTTGAACTTTTTTTTGTTTTATAAAAGTAATTGAATTTTATATTAAATAAAATACTCCATTTAAAAAAAATACATTCTGATGAAATGTTTCACACTTATAATGATAGCATTGTAACCGAAAATTAAACAAAATGCTCTTTTAAAAGTACTGAAATTGGATATATCTTTAGATTATAACTTTCGGATAATCCCTACCTCGTACCATCTCTTTAGGATTCGTTTTACTTTTTTAACCTTTCCATAAGTTAATGCAAAATAAAAGGGTGAAATTAATAGTATAGAAGTAAATGTGAGCACAAAATTATTTGTATTGGAACTTTGTGCTCACCTTTACTTCTATAAATTAGTTTACTTCTATAAATGAGTAGCTATAAAAGCAAAGGTGAACACAAAAATTAATGGTTACATGTAATCCCAAACACCTTCACTTACTTTTTTAATTGATGAAATGTTCCATCAATTAAATTTTCTATCAGATGACATATAGCCACTAATTTTTGAATAAGTGGTTAAGATTAAATAAATTTTTT
>MKEJ01055605.1:0-10628 GCA_001753735.1 Embelia ribes
AGTAAATGTTGAGTTAAACTTCTAATTAATTATACTATATGTCACTTTCCATTCTTATTATATATATATCGCATGACATATAAGTATAATACATTACTAAACTTCTAATTAATTATACTACAAGTCATTTTCCATTCTTATTATATATATATCGCATGACACATGAGCACACGTGTTATATTAAGATTACACTGCTAAACGTCGTATTGCTAACTACGCGAATTTCGTACAGCTGTGTCACGATAACTACGAAATACATACCATAAATATACATATGAAATATCATGAATTTACATACATGTCACGAAATTATATTGCCACCAAAATATGCATGCTCTGAAAAAATGTAATCTCGATATGCCATGTGTGTCGACAAAAATTTCAACTTCGAAAATTGCGCAACTACGATAACACTACGATAACAATGCATGGTCAAACAACGAAGACTAATATGAATTTTGAGCAACCAAAACCATATTATAAACAACGAATAAAGTGAGGAGCAACTAATAAAATGTGGAAATTCCTGGAACGTCACATCCGTCCCCACTTAAGAAATTTCGTCCCTGAAATTCGCACATACAACGAAAATAAAGAAAGGTGTACCCAAAACTACGAATAATTCAGGATAAGTAGCTCGCATCGAATCCTCACGCTCCCAAGTAATCTCTTCCTGAGAGCCATGCCTCCATGCTACTTGAACCAATCGAATGGTTTGTCCTCGCAAAGTCTTCACCCTCGAATCTAAAACGTGAATAGATCGTAACTTGTACAATACATCCACAGCGATATGCAAGTCACTGAAGTCAATCAAGTATGAAGGATCTTGAATATATTTCCGCAAAATAGACACGTGAAAGGCCAAGTGAACACCCGCAAGTTGGGCAGTAATGCCAAACGATATGCTACATCACCAACGACCTCGAAAATAAGAAATGGCCCAATAAAACGTGGCGCTAACTTGTCCTTCTTCCCGAATCTCATAATGTCCCGCTTTTGAGAGATTTTAAGAAATACATGCTCTCCGAGTATGAATGCCAATGGTCGTCTTCGTTTGTTCGTGACTCTTATGTCGACTTCTCGTTGTCTCCAATCTCTGTTTTATCATACGAACATTGTGAGTGGTTTCCTCGATCAATTCTGGACCTAACAAAGCTCTGTGACCAACCTCAGTCTAACAAATCAAGGATCGATACGGTCTCCCATATAAAGATTTGAATGGTGTCATTTTGATACTCGCTTGGTAACTATTATTATAGGCGAATTCGATCAACACGAGATGATCCTCCTAGCTACCCCGAAGTCCAATACACAGGATCGTATCATATCCTCGAGTGTCTGAATTGTATGATCTATCTGACCATCCTTCTGTGGATGACGAGTCGTGTTCAATGATAACTTGGCCTCCAGTGCTTCCTGAAGACCCAACCAATAATGCGAAATAAAACAAGAATCACGATCAGATACAATCGAAACTGGAATACCATGTAATCGAACGTTCTCATCGATATACTTCCAACATGGTTTCTCAACTGAGTCGGACATACCGATGGGTAAAAAATGTGTGCTCTTTGTCATGCGATCAACAATCACCCAAATAGCATCATTTCCTTTCCGAGATCTCGGTAAGCCGACAACGAAATCCATAGTAATACGTTCCCATTTCCACTCAGGAATGGATAATAGTCTAAGTAATCTACCGGGTTGCTTGCATTCAGCCTTCACCTGCTGACATGTCAAGCAACGGAAAACGAACTCAGCTATATTTTTCTTCATGCTGGGCTACCAAAACTGTCGAGCCATATCATGGTACATTTTAGTACCTCCGGGATGAACTACTAAATGGGAATGATTCGACTCTCGTAATATTTCTTCTCGAACCAACTTTGGAACGAATAGTTGATCCTAAAATCGAATCCCCTTATCTCCCACTATCTTCCAATGATCAAGTCCGTGTTTGCTAAGAAAGAAAATACGATATGCCTTAGATTTGGCATCTAATCGTTAAGCCTCAATGACTCGCATAACCAAGGTCGGAGTAATCTTGATAGTATACAATGTAGCACCAACTCTAACGTTCTTGACACATTCCAAGCCACACTCGTTCAATATTGGAGAATCTCCCATTCATTCGTTGCAAGAAAGGCTAAAGAACATCGAGTGTTACGACTCAATGCATCCGCCACCACATTAGCTTTCTTCGGGTGATATTCTAAATTAAAATTATATTGATCCAAATACTCCATCCATCATTTTTGTTGCATGTTAAGGCCGCACTGGGAGAACACATATTTGAATGATTTATGATCCGAGAATACTTCAAATTTTTTGCCATAAAGATAGTGGCGCCATACCTTCAATGCAAACATAACTGCCCCAAGCTCAAGATCATGAGTCAGATAATTCCGCTCATGCAGTTTATGCTATCTCGATCTACAACCTTACCATGTTGTATCAAAACCACCCAAAACCCTCTTTTGATGCATCACAATATACAGATTCAGGCCTTGAGGCCTCTTGGCCCCGATAGAATGATAAGCAAATAAAGCATGAAGACTCGACAAAGTACGACAAGAATAAGGAGATGTATAATTACGTTCCCCCTGAAACACAAAACGAACACCCTTGAGAGTACACATCACGACACAACGCTTCCCACAATCAATCAGAATATTGAAGTTTGTCAACCAGTCTATTCCTAATACGACATCAAATCCAAACATCCCAAAGATTACAAAAAAGTAAGGAAAAATGTGATCTCCTATAAGAAGTTTGCAACTACGACACACGTGATCAATGCAATATGTACGATTCCCTGGTATATCTACGTACATAGGTACATCTAAATGCTCCATGGAAAATCCCAACAACAATGCATAACACAACGAAATAAAAGAACGAGATACACCCTTGTCGAAAAGAACATGTTCCCAAGTGGACAGAAATGGAATCAAATCTCGAACAATANNCCTGACTTCTCTGATAACCTTCCCAAGTCGCATTGCCACCCTGACGAGACAAAGAAGAGGGCACCGGCGGTAGTACTTTCGAAACTACACTCTATAAAGACGGTAACTGTGGTTGTCTACTACTTGATACACCCGGAACAATGAAATTCCCCAAACAACAACTTTTCATGTGTCCTCGCTGTTTGCACTGGCTGCAAGTCACCATAGGACACTCAGCCTAAAAATGTCCCTCATTCTTGCACTTATGACACCTCTAAAGAGTGCGGTAATTACAAGTTATATGGCCTCGATGACCACAGTTGTAACATTCCGAACCCCTGATTGAAAGGCCTGAAGAAGAAAACCCAGGCTGTGACTGTCCCGAAGAAGCAGAAAAATCTCCACGATATCGCTTCTTACCATTTGAAAGACATCATCGCGAACCCGATCCCACCTCAAATCCTTGTGACTGAGCTTGCATCCCTGACACTTGCCCCAATGGTCGACTAGGAGAAGAAAAATAACAAGACATCTTCAACTATTGCTTGCTTGTCAAGCTACGCTCGATCTCCATAGCACTGTTAATACATTCCTTAAATGTTTTCGGGTGCCCCGCCATTACATAAGCCTGAAGTGACGAGTGCAACCCCTACTTAAACTGACAATACCTCATCTGCTCCATCGCAACATACTCTAGTGCGTATAAAGACAATTCCGTAAACGCAATATGATAATCCTGTACTATCGAACTTTCCTGCTTTAACTTAAGGAACTCCTCTTGCTTCTATTAATGAAGCATCTGGATGGAAAATTCCTCCAAGAATAAATTGCAAAAAGCAAACCAAGAAAGCTCTCCAACTCGATTAACCGCCGCCTTGCTTTGCCAACAACGGGCAGCTTTGCCCCGAAGGTATAACGATACTACCTCCATCCACAAAGTATCATCATCCATCTACAAGGTCTTGATGATTTGTTTGACATCTAGAATCCAATCTCATGCTAAAATAGCCTCTCCTTCACTCGTAAATGTAGGTGGATCTATGGCCCAAAACTATTTTTAGGCCACGAATGCTCTCGATTCTGTCACTTCCTTGACATCTCACAAACTTGAACCCAAACATTGAGCAATTAGAGTCAAAGCTACCTCCAATGCTCGAATAAGTCCAGTTGCCACGATATCTGGTCTCGGCTGAGTCGGTGGTTAAACCTGAGGTCACTATAATGAAACATCTTCTATCAAAGGCACTAAGCTCTCATCAATGCTAGTCATGTCTTCTAACTCTTAAATGTGTTCAGATGCCCGAATCTCAGCTCTAATGCCTTTATAGTCCGAGCACGAGTATGCCCTCGTGTCATTTTAGCAATAGTTTTGTCCACAATACGAGCCCATATACAACCACCCCGATCCTATGTAGTCACTTTATGACTTCTTCCTCTTCCTTTTGCCATCGTTTATCTTCATACAACAATGATAACGATGAAGAAAAATGTTAGGAAAGAAGAGAATGCATGATAGAATTTCAACATCTACAAACTATCATACATGGGTTCATGTTAGTACATGTTAATCTATGCAAATAACCCTAACGCATACATACATATCCACTCTCGACCCAATATAGACTTTCTGCTTGTTGGATAACAAAGTTTATGTAATTCGGTTAGCTCTGATACCATCCTGTCGCGCCTCAGATTTCGGAACCTAGGTTGATATAAACTATAATTATTAATACAATAAGTAAAATAGGACAATAATAGTCTATAGTAATGGAAATAAGAAAGTGAAGTGAAATGAACAATACCATAATGAATCTCACCTTATCTAGTTCGCCACTATAAGATGGCTCTACGCATAATTACAACAATCTATAAAAGTGTGGAAAAGTAAAATTAGACTACAAAGAAAAGAGAATAGCTAGCGACATTTCCAAAAAAAAATACATATATGATTCACGATAGGTAAATAACCATATTTACAAAATATTACAACAATGGCGAAAGGCCAAATAAAAAGGGCATAAGTAATAATATAAGATATATATATATATATTCTTGGTCTGCACACAAGTCAAGATCATACCTATACCTTAGCCCGAATACATCAGGGTATACCAAAATATTAGATACATCGATAAGCTATAAGATAATACAAGTAACTATATACACCTCCGTGGAATCCTATAGATTCTGTACGCTAGCTTCCGCACCTACAAAGCAATTGTAGTAGGAAAGGAAAATGAAATGGAAATATATACAGTTAGTCAATTATCTTAACAATAAAAAAGAGACTATATTATATGAAAACATGAAATTAGTATCATATAATGTAATCCACTAAAACACAAAAGCATCAAGGTATAATGGTAGAGTAATATCACGAATGTATTTAATGATACAACATCTCGAAACTCAAATGTATTATGCTCGATGTGACTACTACTCGACTATAATGTTCTCGAATATATCTTGACTCGAATACAATATACTCGAATGTATCTCGAGACTATTATCGATTCGAAGTTTGAAAATGCTATGGCTCATCAACAAAATTTGACGAAGGCCAAACCTTAATTGTGGCATACCCAAAATCTAGTGCAGACATAGGATATCCCATATTTGGTTTCCTTCCTTTCACGATAGGGTTGAATGACCCCAATTGCTCCTCGATAGTTTAGAAAAATCAATACCTTTGTTCTAAACTTAACTCAAAACCCGAGATTACGATCTTGTACTCGATGCATGAAAATGATACATTATTACGACATAGATACAATACCGATGACATGAATGCCCAAATGTTAATGCTATAGCATTATAAATAAAGCATGAATAAGCTCGAAAATGATCAAATATAAGAATAAGCATGTAAACATGATGATGAACTATGAAATTTATAAATTCATGAATCAATGCAATATTCACGATTACATGTATTAACTAATACATTATTATATAAACAAAGTCATCAAGTTTAGAGTCGAGATCATTAACTACCATACCTAATTCGATCTCCAGAAAGCAAAGAATATAATCCAAAGTAAAAGCCCCAAAACCCTTTTTTCAATCCTACGTTTGATCATTGCGATAACAAGAATCAGACATCAACCCTAAGGAGAAAAGAAGCTAGACGTGCTAAAAAATAAGGATTGAAATTTATTACCACGTACAATAAAGGTACAGAACTCGAAACATCATGAATGAACACAAGTAACAATGATACATACCTCAAAAAACTCGAGAGAAGGTGTAGAATGCAAATCTAAGAGTAGATTCAATGAATCAACCTCGTAGCAAGTGGAATCAAATAAAGGGCGTTTAGTTTCTAAGGTATTCTATCTCTTCTCATTTCTCTCTCTTTCACTCTCCCTCTATCTGAAAATGGGGTTTAAAATGAAAGAGAATGTGTTATATAAACTAATAAAGTAGCGGGATCCATAATCTTATTCAATGTTGATTGAATGTAATGGTACACTGATATAGTATATTGGTATACCATTGTATACTGATATACTACTCAGTGTATTGACTTCTAGTGAACTCTAATTCCATGCTAACAACTGGGTGCAATGATAAACTAAGTTAGTGTACCAGTTCACTATTGTACACCGGTATGCTACTGAATGTGCTTGTTTCCAATGAGCCCCTCAACCAATTTATAGCATGTGTACCGTTACTCCTCTCCTAAGTAACGGTACTCCTCTGTGTACCAGTACACCACTTTAGAGTGCCGACACTTAGGTCCATAAACTACACTCCATGATACTCTTCTACTTCTCTGCAACTTAAAGCTCTCTATAATAAAAACATATCCCGATGACTACAAAATACATATTATAATTAATCGAGTACAAAGTCATGAATTTACAAGTATGTGCATATAGCAAAGAAACTACTACATGACATAAAATATGAATTAATATGCCATGTTTTGAAAAATAAAATAGAATCTTGATATGTAATGCATGCCTACGAAAGTTCGATAATAATGCTCGACTACGAAAACAATGCATGTCCCAACTACGATCATAATGCATGCCTCGACTATCAATACATGGCCAAATAATAAAGGTTAATGTGATTTCAAGTCACCGAAATCATATTAGAAACAACAAATAAAATGTGAAATTTCCTGGGACATAATACCTTTACTACATCTTCTCGGGGCCGGTCTTCTTTGAATCGATCAGCAATTTTCTAGGTCGATAGTTCAAGTCCTAGAGTGTTATTCCTGTAGCCAACTAGGTCACATATATCAGGATTGTTCATTACCTCAAACATGTCATCTCTGTGGCATGGAAGGGCATATTCAGGCTATTTGCCCTCAGACTTTTTGTCGCAATTATGACAATAAGGGCCATTTACATACTTGATGTCCAAAGCGCTTTACAATCCTTAGCAGTTCTCGCAGACCTATTTAGTCAACTCTTTTGGTAGAAACACCTTGGTAGCCTTCTATGGCACCATCCTTTACTTCTTATCATGGTGATGGGTCTTCTCGAGGCAGTATTCAGGGTGATTGGTCCTCTCGAGGCAGTATTTAGGATGGGGGGTTTTATAGGATGAATTTAATGGGAGTAGTTCTTGAGAAGGATTTTAGCAAGGTTGGACTTTGTAGGCCCATGCCTATACTATGTCTCAGGCACTGAAGGTAGTCAAGCCTTCAGTTGTTCAATGTACATTACCCTTTCTTTCTACATGGGCATATATTTTATTTAATATGGGTGCATCATGATCATTTATTGCATCACGTTTTGTTTATATATTAGATTTACCCATTTCTCGGTTAAATTAACAAATTTATATCAATTCTCCAGGTGGGGACATTATTATATGGATAGTATCTATCGGGACTATGAATTGCTTATAGTGGATTATATATTTGTATATAATTTCTTTGTGTTTGACATGTGTGGTTTTTATGTCATTGTTGGTATGGATTGGTTGGCTCATTTCGATTCTACATTCAAATATGAAAAATTGAAGGTTTTAAAGAAAACTTCGGATGAATTTCAATTATTTATCAAGGGGAAAGTCCCTCTCTTTTCCCTTATACTTGTCATTTTTGGACTCGTCTATCAGGTATGTTAGCTAGTCTTAATTCAGAGGAAGTATCTTCTAGGGCAGAGTTTTCCCCTTATTGTTTGGGACTTTCTAGATGTATTTCCAGAAGATCTTAGGGGACTTCCACCTATACGAGGTGGAATTTATAGTTGATCTTATACCTAGTACTCGTCTTATATCAATTGCACCTTATTGTTTAGCTCCAACAGAATTGGAAGAATTAAGGGTATAATTGAATGATTTAAAGCTGAAAGGATTTATTCAGCAGAGTTCTTCACCATGGGGCTCTCCTGCACTATTTGTACTGAAGAAAGATGGGTTGATGCAAATGTGTATTGACTACCAAAAGTTGAATCAGGTTACTATAAAGAAAAACTATCCATTTACGTACATTGAGGATCTTTTTTACCAACTTTGGGGGTCGAAGTTCTTTTTGAAGATCAACTTACATATAGGATATAATCAAATACAGTCCAAAGACTACTTTTTCGACTTGGTATGGGCATTTCAAATTTCTTATTTTTCCTTTCAGACTTACTAATACTCCTGCATCTTTTATGCATTTAATGAATTGAACCTTCCAACCTTACC
The DNA here is from genome assembly GCA_001753735.1 of Embelia ribes. Taxonomy (NCBI): domain Eukaryota; kingdom Viridiplantae; phylum Streptophyta; class Magnoliopsida; order Ericales; family Primulaceae; genus Embelia; species Embelia ribes. Next base: position 8,601 of record MKEJ01055605.1, read on the forward strand.
TTGATTAATTTATTGTGGTGTTTATCGATGATATTCTAGTTTATTTGCCTTCGGAGGAGGCACATTGTGAAAATATCGGTATTGTTCTTTCTACTCTGCGAGAACATCGGCTTTTTGCCAAGTTCTCTAAATGTAAATTTTGGCTATCACAAGTTCGTTTTCTTGGCCATGTTTATTTAGAACATGGGGTGTCAGTAGATCCTACTAAAATCGAGGCTGTTATCAGTTGGGAACGTCCTAAATCTATTTTTGAGATTTGGAGTTTCTTAGGCCTTATGGGCAACTATCGTAGGTTCATTAAGGATTTTTTGCAATTGTTGGCTTTGTTGACTCGACTTACTCGTAAAGGAGTGAATTTTGAATGGGATTCAAAATGTGATTAGTCATTTCTTCGGTTGAATTCTTTGCCAACCTCAGCTCTGATTCTTCCGGAGTGGGGCATTGGGTATACTTTCAAAAAAGGGTATCGGTTGCATCTTTATGTAAATTGGAAAGGTGGTTGCTGATTTTTCTAGGAAATTAAAGATTTATGAATGGAATTATCTTACTCATGACTATAACTTAGACCTATAATGTTTGCTTGAAGTATTGGTGACACTATATGTATGGTGAAATAATTGAAGTCTTTTCAGATCATAAGTTCCTCAAATATATGTTTACTCAATGGGACTTGAACATGAGACAATGGAGGTCGATAGAATACTTGGAACAATATAACTTTTACCTAGAGTATCATCCAGAGAAAGCAAATATGGTAGCCGATGCACTGGGTTGTAAGACTAGTTGCACTCTTGTTTGTCTTGCTATGAATGAGTGGGACATGCTTTGGGTTCTTAATGATTTTGGATTGGATTGTGTCGTGGCAGAAGACCAAGCAACATTGTTTACAATTAAAGTACAACCTACCTTGATTATCAATGAAATTGAGGCATAAAAGATTGATGATGAATCTGATGCATATCAGGTACCAATTTTCAATGATCATGGCTGGATCAGTGGACGATTTTTTACAATGAAAAATTGCATTTCCAAAGTTGTCTATTTGTTCCTTTATCTATTCGAGATGAGGTTCTTTAAGAGCCTTATCATTCTCGATTGCCAATTCACCCAAAAGGTACCAAAATGTTTCATGATGTTTCTCGACATTTTTGGTGGCCCAAAATGAAAAGGGATATTGCTGAGTTTATTTCTTGATACTTGATTTGTTAACAGGTAAGGCAAAGCATAAATGTCCAGGGGGTTTACTAAGCAGTTGCCCATTCCTGAGTAGAAGTAGGAACACATTACTATGGATTCTGTGGTTAGATTATTGAAATCGAGGCGGAGTTGTGATGCTATATGGGTTATTGTAGATCAGATGACTAAGTCAATGCATTTTCTTTCCATCCGTACGATAGACTCAAATGAAAAGTTTTGTCAGAAGTATATGGATGAGATCATTCGGTTGGATGGTGCTCAATTGAAAATTTTTGTCAGAAGTATTGTTTCAAATAGCAATTCTCATTTCATTTCGTGGTTTTGATCGAGTCTCCAAGGTGTTTTGGGGACGAAACTTTCTCTTAGCATGACTTTTCATTTCCAAATAGATGGTCAATCTGAGTGGACTATTCAAACTCTTAAGGATATTCTTCGGGCTTGTGTTTTTTACTTCGATTGAGATTGGTAAGAACACGTAAGCCTATTTGAGGCCCTATATGGTAGGTCATGTCGATTTACAATTTGTTGGGCAGAGTTTGGTGATGGTACATTACTTGGTCCGAAACTGGTATAGGAAACGACTTGAAACGTCTAGTTGATCAAGCAACGATTAAAGACTGTGTAAAGTCATCATAAGTCTTATGCGGATCATCAACGATGTTCTTTAGAGTATGTGGTTGGTGACCAAGTATTCTTGAAGGTTTATCCGAAAAAGGGCATAATTGTAAGGCCCAAAAAAAAAATTTTTTTTAAGCATTGTACGATGTAGAATTATCAGACTTGAATGGCACAGATCGAATTGAAATAAATTTAGTAATTCTCATTCTGCAA
>MKEJ01055621.1:0-16328 GCA_001753735.1 Embelia ribes
ATTTCTACGTTAGAATTTTTTAATATCTGACGCTGTTGTGATTATGTTTTTGTCACCATAATCCTTCAAGTGCTGGTGTTGTTTTTGGATTAATTATATTGTTAGTTATTGTTTTTTGCTGATTCATTAGATTGATTGATTACTTAGTTCTAGTTCACCATAATCCTTCATAGACAGGCGCATTCCCACTTTCACAACTGTCTACCTTAGAAATTTTAAAATTTTTATGTTCTAATACTCTGGCTCCTACTCCAAAAATTTGGTGGCCTAGAGTTAGTTGTTAAGGTCTTCTGAAATTAGTATGAAAAAGATTCTGGGCAAATCGAAAATGGGGTTTCTCCGCCGTGGGCGGATTCCTCTTTTTGCTATTCTTATACCTTGTTAACAACGTCGCTCCAGGCACTAGCTGCCTTCATCACCCCAGCCCATCTAAACTTGAACCAGAGACCATGCTATTCTCTACGTACAGACCTGAGTCGGGTTTGGGACACCTACTATGGTTTGATATACTGTAATTGTACAAATATCCATATGGTTGGATCCTTGTATGTTTGTTTCTGTTTTTATGGAAAAAATCAATGCATATGATTGAACCAAAGGGGTGTTTGTACGCTTTTTGTACTTGATTTTTTGTACATATATTGTTACTCTTATTGATATTCTTTTTGTCGGTTTGAAAATTGATATTATTTAGATTGATTCAAGGTCTTGTCTGGTATGTTTATCTATTATAAAATTGAAATAAATTGATAATTTTCAACCAAAACCTTTTTGGCAAACCTATCTATGCTATTTTATTGCCAGATTAGTAAAGCTGAAAGAGAGAACCATTAGCAGAAAAATATTTGTGAAAAAAACTTCTACTAGCGCACAAAATCTAGGTCACCAGAAGCAGGAGCTTGAACAGTTAATTATTTTTGTTGGTTAGCAGTTGAATGGTAAATTAGGTTGATTCAAGTTTCCATTTTTATGGTTTCATGCTTTCCTGTTAATGTTAACAAAGTTTGAAATTTATTAGCACGAGCGTGCTACCTAAACCTGTTTACATTTTCTAATGTCAAAATACATGAATTCATTTATATATATATATAATATAGAAAAGTGTAAACAGAAAATACTTTTTGATTTCTTTTGAAACTATTACGCCTCTAATTGTAAGCAGAACTGTACTACCAAACACGTTTTTTGTATTCCTTTCCAGAAGTAAAATGACAATAAAAAACAAAAGGCAGGAAACAAAAACTGTAGACATAAACATGGATTGTTGGAGGGAGGATTGTTACTAAACGTGCTCTAATGAATTTCATGAGTAGTAGTTAATGGTTTGAATTGTTCTTATTCAATGTGAATTTGGGAGAAGGGTGTGACGGGGAAGGAATGTTATCTTCCACATACAGACTAGTTGGAAGCTTTTTCTTTGGTGCAGCATTTTTTTTTTTGGGGGTCTAGATATGCTCTGATTAGAAGCTTTTAGGCAATTAGTTTTTTTTTTTCTTTGTGGTTATTTGTGCTATGCAGACAATCAATGCTCATTTTGTTTTCTCGCTATATTGTGGTTTTCTGTGTAATGATCTTGTGCTACCTGTCATAATCATATAACTTTGCATGTGAAGTTTTGAACCAACAAATAACTAAGAAATACATACAGGATTGGGGCAACACGAACTGGGGTCATCACGGAGGTTGGGAGTACCCAGGTGAGTTGTAAAATTCTGAGTATCATTATACTTCTGAAACTTGTCAGTATTGTATTAATCTTTACAAAATAATTTCGGTTTTGATCTCAATTGCTTGTTTTGCACAACTGCTTGTAAGCAGTGCTTTTACAAAATTGAATCCAATAATTATTGCCGTCTTGCATCTGGTAAAAGATTATCTGGATTATATTTTTTATAAAAGAGACATTGCTTTCTTGCTCTTTTAGATTGCCAATGAATAAGTTTTTTTCAGATTTTGTATACCGTGCACAGTTTTGTTAATTTTTGTCTGTGATTTTATTGCTACCACATAATTAGTTGTGTTCTATATGCCTTTTGAAGCAAAAAATTAGCTCTGGTGTTTATCTTGGAGCTTATGCATCAAGATAGGATGCAGGCAATTTCTCTCCAGATCATATTTATTGCCCAGTATCTCTTGAGTCCGGTTTTACCAATTGGCATCTTGTTCTGTTTTTGGACTTGGCAGTGTTAAGAAAGCATTGTATTAGTTTCTTTGTGTAGTATTACTTTTTAGGAGGGTAATAATTCCTTCCCAAAAGAAAAGGAAAAAAAAAGGCAGTAGTTGTCATTTTGATGTTAAAACTGTTGTTTAAAGTCTCTGCAGCACGTCAAGACGAAGAAGACTGGGCAGCTAAAGCTAGAGCTTGGGCAGCATCCAAAGCTGCAAGTGAAAATCAACATCCCCAATCACAGTTTACTCCAGTTAGCAGGCTGGAAGGGCAAAGTCCTTATCATGATCCGTATCAGCAAACCGTTGGTAGTCATTATGCAGATGTTCAATCGGCAAATCCTTCACCAGGGTATCATCAGTATCAAGCTCCTGGAGCATCTTCACAGAAGCCATCCCTCATTCATCCTCAGGAGTATACAGCCATCAATTCTGGTCCATCATCTTTTGTTCCGGATGGGCATGTTGCTTATGGTGCCAAAGATGGAAGTTTTGGTGGAGATTCAAATGCTGCATATCCTCATCAAGAAAGCTCGTCTGCAAGTTCATTGGTTTATATGCAGGAGGTACCTTCTAGTTATTCTTCTATTACAGGTAATGATTTTACTCGGTATATTGAATTTGCGTGTGAAGGATATTACCAGGAAATGCTCAAATAGATTTCCTTGATGATCTGTCATTTTTGCAAATTTTGGACTTGTATGTGTTGCCTCTTACTTTGTGGACTTGTGGCACTTTCGTTCAGTTTGATAAATGTTCATTAGGAGCATATCTCATGGACATCTTATTTGTAAATATTTGTAATGCAGTTTTCTTCTCTATGTATGCTGTTTTCGTTGTAATTTTTTTTTCTCTCAATTGGTTAAATTACACTACTTTTAAATGGTACCTTTACATGTTTCTTTCTCAATTGGCGTTGATGCGTGCTGAATGAGTTCGAATTTTATCTGCACATGCCCTAAATTTTGTGATACTTGCTAGCAAAATAACTTGTAAGCTTTTTATCTGTTTGATTGCACATTATATGGCAGGTAAAATAGAGGCTGGAGATGGTAGGGAGAAATTATATACGTCATTCCCCTTGCCAGCTGACTCAAGTCAAGTTCCGTTCCATGACCATCTGCCACCTCCTCCTGTTGGTAGATTGGTTCTGATGGAGCAGCCGCATTATACTGTTGGCAACCATGCAGCTGAGCTCCCAACTGATCTTAGTGATCAGCCTTTACACTTCACACGCAAGTATAATTTTGATCAGGAACCAATGATGCAACAAAATTATAATAATAATGATCCCGGAGGACCTGTGAGAATTGTGGACCCTGTGGGTGCCGCACCGTCAAATCACACTTGGACTTCTCCTCATTTGCCCGGCACAGTGTATCCACCATTCCCTCCAGGACTTCCGTCTGCACAGCAGGTTCTGAATAATACTGTTTTTTCAGGATTCACCTTTTCTCCGTCCAACTTTTGCCAGTGTCTTATACATTTCTCCATGGTGCTATTTTTGAATATATCACTCCTGTAGCTCAGTTGTACGGGGTAACTGCACCTAAATCCTTTGTAAACCCAGAGATCATGCATTGCTTGTCTGTGGTGCTGGTACCCGGGGTTTGCTTTCTTTGGGTCCAATGCGTCCATTTCTAGAGGTCCTTGTTATAAAAATAGAATTTTTGTTTGGATACATGCTCTAAACTATGCTAACTTGTTTCACATTGCACAGTTGATGAAAATTAGTTTCAGGGCAAAGAGTATTCTTTTACATCCCCATATGTGATGATGTTAATATTTGGTTCATTCTTCACAGCATGAACCTTCTGTCAGTTCTATTCCTGGACATTCTACTCCTCCATTTGGGAGGTTATCTGGACCAAGCTTCCAGTCATCAATTCCTTCCATTGGCGTTGGCGCAACAAGTGGCCTTCATCTGACTACAGTCTTTCCAGGTGATGTTTATGGTGTTCTTAGTGGTTCTGATCGCCCCAAAAAGGTAACTTTGTAATTTGTTTGAGCTTTGAATATGTACACTTGTGGTGCTTTTTAATAACCTTATTGACATTGTGGTTTTTCCATTCTCTGATTTGTGAATTACCAGGCCCCAGTACCTGATTGGCTCAAAGAGGAAATAATTAAGAACAAAGCTATCATTGCAAGTTCAGGTCCAGAGCGTCCCACTGATTCTATTGAAGATGAAGCTTTTGATAAGACTCCTGGCGGGGCTGATCAGGAAGATAGCAAGAGCATTGACTCTCCTAGATCTGCTGTAGAAGACGATGAAGAGGTTTACTCTTCTTTGTGATATTCCATCCTTTTCAACTTAGGAATTTTTTTTTTGTTGGAATTTTGCGTTGGTTAAGTTGTTTGATGACTTCCTGTTATTTCCCAAAGCTTTTAACAAATGCTGTGTTTATGAATTAACTGCTATCTGTTCTATTCAGGACAATATGGAAGTAATCAGAACAGCAGAAGTAAATCAGGAAATTAAGCGTATCTTAACTGAAGTTCTTTTAAAGGTAGTAACTAGGTATTTGTTAATGTGTGTTGAACTTTTGTGCTGGTCTACAAAGTCTTAAAACTTTTCTTTTAACAGGTTACTGATGAACTTTTTGATGAAATTGCCACACAAGTTCTAAGTGAAGATCTCACCATTCAAGGTAACTGTTCTATAACTTTTAGACCTTGCCTCTTATTTGTTTCATCTTTCTGTTGTTATGAAAATTTAGGCTGACAAAAGAAGATTTAGGCTCCGTTTTGTAGGCAACTAAATTTGTTTCGAAAGGGGCTCGGGCCGCTTAAGTTGAGGTCTCGAGTCCGAGTCTTAATGGATGTAGCAGCCTTCTTCGGAGAGGTCCCCGCTATGGTGCCCGACTGTAGCTAGGAGGATTAGTCATGAGTCATAAAAAAGGCCTAGGGATTCCTTGGGAAACAACAAAAAAATAAAAAAAAAATTGTTTTGAAAGGATATGCATATGGACTTCTGTATGCATTCAATAAAAGTTGAGCACTCGCTCAAAATATCTTTTGATATTTTTAACTAAAGCTTTAATGTCATGGATTTGAAATGGTTGTCTTCAACCTTTATTTTGAAACCTCTCATTTTTTCGACAAGTCGTCAGATAGTGTTTTGACTTCTTCAAAAGTAAGTTATCAGTTGATGCATTATCTTAAACAATAGTCTGAAGTTCCTTCCCAAATTACTTGCATATGATGTCCCAAATTACTTGATTTCAAACCCACGGGTTCCTTCCCAAATTACTTGCATATGATGTCCCAAATTACTTGATTTCAAACCCACGGCGGTTCACTGTCATTTATGTCCTGGGCTTGTTGACTAATGACTGCCTACCTGCGTATTACAGAGGAATATCCTAAGTTCTGAAATGAACTGTAAATCCAAATGTAATGCTGGAATAGCTTACTTTATCTAACAAATTGCTTCTTCAAATATTAATTAGCTCACTAATTTTTGTTATTACAGATGCCCAATACACTGTCGCTCCAGATCGTAACCCATCTTTTGCTGTTCCTGCAGCTCTGACTCCTAAAGCTTCTGCAAAGGTTCTAGTTGCAGCCAAAGCCAAGGAGGTTGAAACTGAAGATGAAAGTGGAAAATTTACATCCAGCTCTCCTGGAGATCTACTTGGCCTTGCTAGTTACGCCTCTGACGATGATGATACTGATGATGCTGATAATACTGTTCAACATCAACCAAGTACAAAAAAGTTTTCAGAAGGTGATTACACAGCTGAAATTGGCAATGCACAAGCCGAGTTCGAGAGGGATAGTAAAAGTCAGGTTCATGGGAAGAATATCATAAGTCAACTTGTTAACGGGGCTACTGTTCCGCATGATCCCATGGGTAATCCGTATAGCGAAGTGAAAACTAGTGGAGGGTCAATTGATGATAATAGTAGGCCCAGAAATTCTTCTAATGCGGTCTCTGCGCCTATTGCAGATGAACCTAACTTTGAGGGAAGAAAAAGGGTGGAGACCCCTGATTCCTCCAAACTGAATAACAGTGTAGGAGAAAAGGTTATTAAAACTGAATCAATCGAGAATGTCAGTAAGAAACTTTCAGCTAAAGATGATTCTCGAGGTAGGGAAACTAGAAACAGACAAGATAATAAGGATGGTGATGCTGGTGAAACCAGGAAGAGCTATGTTGGGAGAGACATTGTTAAGGCTGGTGATGGCGGTAAGCATATAAAGGGTGGTAAGGAAGATGAGAGTCACAGAAGACATGACGAGAGGTATGTAAAATTAGAAACGGCTACCGAGAAAAATAATGATTCAAAAGAGAAAACCAAAGAGCAAGGTGGAAAATTGGTGGAAAAGACTAAGGATTCCAGGACAAGGTCTAGTGATCCTGATGGTAAGATGGATAGCAAGGGAAAGGATAGGGAAAGGAGGGCTGATGGTAAAGATGATAGCGACAGAAGAAGAGAACGGAAAAAGGATGAGAAGGGAGAAAGATATAGAGAGAAAAGTAGGAGTGAATCTAGCAGACACAGGAGCCGACGTTCCCCCTCAGATGGCAGTAGAGGTAGAAGCAGCAAAGGCAACTCTCGTGCAGGCCATGCCAATTATCCAAGTGATGAATCCTCAGATGAATCCATAAGGTAACGTCTTAATATTTTTTGTCCTTTCATCTTTCATCCTTAGCCTGTCAGATTCCCATGTCTACTTTGTGTCGTGCAGGAAGCTGCATGCTAAAAAGCATAACCTTTCTCGGTCACCTTCACCCTGTAGGTCTCGAAAAAGGTACTTATATGTCCTTGAAGTTTTAATTTATATGTTTCACTCTATTTTCAGTGGAATATATATGCCCACAAGTGTCTATTGTCATGCTCTATTGATCTTTGGTAGTTTTTTATTTTTTATTTTATAGCTGGACTGATTAACGAGGTAATAGTGTATGATTGACTTTAGCATAACCCTATCTTACTGAAACGATTTTTTATTGTAACGTTTTGCTAGCCTGTTGGTTTCTTTGTTTCCCCTCTAATTAAATTGAGGAAATGGGAAATAATGTGTACTGATTGCTGTAATAAGAAACAAAGTGGGATGTTTGTATATCCCAAAACAATATTTTGCTCTGTGTAAATGTGGGTTTTTTGTGTACGGCTTCTTAGAAAGTATATTGAGATTGATAGAATCTGAAATATTGTTGAGTCCTGCTCAAGTTTCAACATTCAGCTTGTTATGGAATGAGCTGATTTTGACTATTTGTGTACTGCTCTCAAAAGGGCCATATTCCTTGCCTCCATGATCATTAAATTAGTAATTTTCTCATATTTGGTTGCCTGCTGTTTGTTTATCTGTTGATTATTTGTATTGTGGTATAAAGGGATATAGGTGCAGATGCATCATATTAATTTTAAAAATTCGTTGAGTAACTGATTTTAACAGATTCAAAGTTTCTCATGAGCTTGCTGCTGCAGCAGTTGTCTGTCTTTATTGCTCTCTCTCTTAATCCCTCGAAACACATCACTGATGCTGAGGAAAAATGTTTCTACTTTAGTTTAGCTTGTGATCGTATATTTTTGAAGTTTTAGTTGATGGTTCTTAGTTCTTACCATAGCTCATTGGCTTTAATGCAAGCGACTGTTGAGAAATAGTGTGAAGTTGAACTACTAATTTGCTTCTCTTTCCTCATAAGTCTAGATTTTGTTATCTGCTGGTCTTGTTGAAACATGGTGCCCCTAAATTATCTTTTTTTTCCTTATTTTTTGGTTTAAACTTCTGTTGTATGAACTTTATGTGAAAAAATAGTTGAGAATTGGAATTGTGTTTTTGGAGTGCAATAATTGATTTGTATATGATGACCGGTCCATGGTTGATGCTATAGGATCTTATAAATCTATGGTTGGCCTATTATGTTCCATAGCAAAATCTCATTGTGCTTCATACTTGTCACTGCATCAAATTTGAGATATTCTATTTTGACTCTCTTTCGGAAACATTATTGTTATAACCTTTTTGGTGTTACAATATAAAGAATTTTTGCAGACCTGAATTTTAAATTGCAGGTGGTCAAGGATATATTCTCCGTAATGTTATGTTAAGTTGGAATGTAAAGTTAGTATCTTTTTGAAAAAGTATACCATTTCTCGTTTAAGTTGTTAAATCCCATGCACTTCCCTCTGAAAGGATCTATTAGGGGGAAGGAGAGGAGTGGCTTATATTAACTCAATCAATTCTCGGTGTGGGATGAGTTTTAACACTCCCCCTTGTGGACGGGTTAAATCCGGAAGCGCAACAAGTGCAAATAAACAAGTGGAATCAACAACAATCTTTAGACAAACAAACAAGCCCTTTCGGTTATGATACCGTATTAAAGCCTATACACTTCCCATTAAAGGAACCTGAGGGGTAAGGAGTGGAGCCTGTTATATACCTTATATTAACTCAGTCAATTCCTGATGAGGGATAACTTGAACATAGGTAAATGCCTAGAGGATAGTCATGTAGGGGATAGATGATATTTTTCTAGCATGATTTGCAGCCATTTTCGTGTGCTATTCGTCTCTACCTTCTCAACTCAGCTGATGATCTGTACCTAACTAGTTTAGATGCTATCTTATCACTAGAAGCAAAATACAAAATTGGAACAGTAATTTGCCTGACCCTCAGCTTGGTTGTGTAAGGCTGCTCTCTCTAAATATATTCATCATTGGAGGCATTGGCTTAGTATGGAATATTTTCATTTTTAGACAAGATTCACGGTCTCCGCCTAGCAAGCATTCTCGCCGCAGGCATTCTCCTCTCTCTTCTCTTGAGAATTCAAGGTGTGTTGCTTCTCACTCCTTTAACCTTCGTGCTACTGTTGTAATGTATTTTGAACACCATACATTTTATATAAGTGTATATTCTTCAATTTGGTTTCATAGTTTCAACTTCTAAAATTTACTGCAGGAAGAATTGTGTAACTGTCTCACCATGTGTCATGGATGCTGTACAGTAATCATCCTCTTATTTTATTGACATGTGTAGAAAACCGTCCTAAAATAAGGAATCAGTTGGATTTTGGAAAATGTACGAGTCGCACAACATTTTCTAAGGCATGTGAAATGACAGTTACACTTGATAATTTCTCCTAGCCTTTGGAAATTGTCTAGTGAATCAAGTAGTTTCACACTTTTCAATACATTATGTATTCATATTTCAACACAAACCATGTTTTTGCATACTGCTTTTAGGTTGAATTTTAGGATTCATCTACTAGTTTGGGGATTTTATGCCAAAATGAATTTTATGTCGATATCTAAAGAAGCACTATATAGGCTTCATTGTCATATAATGATTAAATTTTTGTCTCGATTGCAGAGGGAGAAGATCAAGATCTAGATCACCTGCTCGTCGACAAAGATGATTGTGGAGGACATGTTGATAGATACTTGAGACCTAGTTCGATGAAATTTTGGGGTTTGAAGAAGCAACTTGGCAAGGAAAATATTACGATAAATATCTTCATCGTGTAAGCACTAAGATGCATACCACCTAGGGATGAGTTTGATAATGTTTTTGTGTGATGCATGTATGTTCTATTTGGTTGTAAGCCTTTCTCTGTTTTAGTTTTTCTTGACCATTTTGAAGGAAACATGAGAAAGATGCTATTTTTCAACAATTTCTGATCTTTAACGTGTCTTGAGAGAGCCTTTTCCTATCTTTTCCTTGTAGTTCTTTTTTGTTTATTATTGCATTGTGTATGAGAACGACAGATTGAGAGAAGAAAAAGATCTTGTAAATTTTTGTTTATACTTGGTCTTAGTTTGCAAGAGTACAGCGTTGGATTTTTCATGGGTGTTTTGTTCTTTTCTCATGGCATTTGATTTCATTTTTAAGCTCCTGTTTTTGGCTACAAGACCCAAAGCTAATGTTCACGATTTTGGTCGATCAGGCAGATGCTTGAAAAATTGGTTCGTCTATGTTTGTTGACGGGGGCAGCAAGATCAGGATGGCTGGTAATCTTGTCTTAATTAGAAGTACCGTTTTCTAGCTGTAATAATGATTAAATTAGAAATTGAATCTACTGTTTTGCGGATTGCGCGTTAGTTCATGACCGTTTTACGGATTGCATGGTAATCCACGACCGTTGAGAGGAGACGGAAGCAAGATTTCTCTGTGTAAGAGCTTATTTTAGTAGTGTATTTTCTAAGTAGGGTGTAGATATGATGCATACATTTTAACGAGTTGGTGGTGATAAATCTTTTAGGCATGCATAACTCTCAATGTGTATGCACTTTTCTGCTATTTCCTACTTTCCTGGCGTGTTGAGAAAATTTGCACGATGCTTGTCATTTTAAAAGCTTTATAATTGGTTTCGTAAGTCGAAAATTCCCTAAAAGTTTTCCATAAGTTGGATTAGCTTTTCCATGTATCAATCTGCTGAACTGAATTAACTCATATTTTTATTGACTATATAGCTAAGTATAACGAGCTGTTTTTAGATCAAGATTTTAAATAATGGTGTCGGTTTTTGTAGCAGTGGTTTTCTTGTTGATGTGGTTTGAGAACAGTATAGATATTGCGTAGTTGTAGTGGAAATTGGAGCCGCTAAATCATCTTTGCGAAATTATGTCTCTTTTTTCCCGACGGCCAGCCAATAGAGTGCGGTATAATTGTATTGGCAGCCACAGAAAAGAAATTCATCTTCACCAATATATTGGCTCATAGGAGTGATGTGGTAGTAGTTGAAACTGATGTGTAATGATATTGACCAATTTTTAAAATAATATTTTAGATGACAACTTTCAGAGTATCTAAATTAGTGGTCAATGTTACTCTATTTGGTTCATTGGCAACTCGCTTCTGGTGGGATGATTCTAAAATAATTTTTAGAGTTTGTGTGCTTCTGGTTTTAGAGCGTGTAAATCTTTAAGTTTTATAAGATTATTTTTGAGTTGGACTTTTTTGTGTTTAGAAATTTTTTGATCAACCATTGTCTTGGTTAGATATACAATCTGTATGACATGTCTTGATTTATAGCTTATATGGCATATACCTTGTACTATTCTCATTCAATGAATAATAAATTTATTTAAAAAATAAAAAATAAAATAAAAAGCAAATCAAGTGTTGTTTCTTAAGTACTTTATGTGCCAGATTGTTAAATGCGTCTTTAGCCAAAATGGTTTAGAAATCCGCATAGGAAATGGCAAGGTGAAAGAAATCGGTCTACTTCCTAAATTCTTGTCCCTATCTCTTGTGAAGTCTTGAATCTTCCTTACATAGCTTTACACTTAACTGATATTTACGAATATCATACTACAAATAATTTCTATATTGCGAGGTTTAGGGAGTATCTAATATAAGCATTTTTATTTCTGTTTTCAAAAAAGTTGATTTCAAGAAGACATAACAGTAATCCACAAGTCATAATAGAGTCATATATGTGCACATGACCATCATCTAAAGAAATTGAAAAACGGTGCTTTAAGCTTAACTTCCATTGTCTAGGATGTGAGACGTCAAATTAGGTGCAATATTCGTGGCAAAACTCACCGCATATACAGATTTGCGGCGACACGATCCGACATATGTCAAAAAATACCACTTAGTAAGCTTAGATTCTATTTAAATATTGGACAAGCGAAAAAGTTTCCAGCTATACAAACCAACTCGATGGAAATGACGAGGGGTTAGTTTGCATAACTTTTCTGGCTTCAAAAGTCAATTTATAAGACTGAAAGCAAAGAGCCATTTTCATAAACTATAAAAGGAATAAACAAACCTGAAATCGTGTTTGTGTTTTTCATAATCTTCGTGTATTTTTCATCAATATTTGGCTCTTTAATATTTTTGTTGACTTATTATAGAAACTACTAATTTATAGCCCATAAAACTATTAAAAAAGACTAATCCTTTGCCTTTTCGGTAACTAGCATCAAAATTACCAAATATGCATAGGTGTTCATATCTCGATCGCACACACTACCATAATTTCAGAGAACTAGTGATCGACAATGTGTAAGCCTATCTCAGGATGAGAAGATACTAAATTTCAACCGGGCATGAGCGTCATTGCAAAAAATTGTAATAGTTTGAATTAACGTCTTTTTTAGCTGTTCAATTAATTGTCAAGGCCATACGCATTGAGAGGTAAAATTTATCGGATGCTTATATAGTTATGATTGTTGATACAATTGATACAAAAAAATATTTAGAGTCAGGAAAAAGTGAGAATCTAAGGATTTAAGTACAATTAGTGGGAAATTTGGGTTTTATGTTTGTTCAAATTTAGTCACGATGAACAAAATGAGATGATAATGGGAAAAAATGAAAGGAAAAATAGATATGTGAAAATACCCATGCCAAAATTTGAAAGCTTTCACAAAAGAAACCCCCCCACTTGTCAAGCAAGTTGTAATTGACACCTTGGCAAAAATGGTCACTAAATGCTCAAGGTATATATATAACTTAAATAATGAAATGGAAAAAAGTTGTTTTGATGTTTCTCCACCGTAGGATTATGGTCATTCCGTCCGTATACAATTGGATCATTACAGAGAATACAAAATTTTATACGAAAATAAAAAGGCGAGTTTTCAAATTTGAAACAAAATATTAATGAGAATTTTATCCTAATAGATTTTTGTTTATTCTAGCATCTAATGATTACTTATGCTGCGTTTGGTGTAAGGATTTTTTTAAGAAAAATGTGCTGAAAAGGAAAATTTTATACATAAATTTATGATTTTGTGATTTTTTTTCTTTCCGCCATATTTTCCTATGATGAATACTTGCACTAGGCACATGCTTAGAGTATAATAGTAGCAATTGATAAATTTTTTTATTGTACTTTACCAAAATAGAATATGTCAATTAATTAGTTTTGTATATATATTTTTTCAATATGCAAAAGTATGAGTGGTTTACAATTGAATTTACACAAGTTCTTAATTATTTTTCATTATTGATGTCAAAAGTGAGACTGGATAATAAAACTTTCAACAATTGAATTGCAGAAGGATAAGAAAAAAAATAAATTTGTCCCTTTGTCTATGAATTGTAGTATATGGTGTAACTACATGAATGATTCCCACAGTTTCAACAAAAGTTCTGATTGGTCCCTATTGTTTCAATCACAAACATAACACTCCAAGGTTTTAGAACGTGACAGATTTAGTCCCACAGTTTAAGAAAAGTAAAATATTTAGCCCCTCAATAGTTTTTCCCCATATTAAATAATCCTAAATTGTTAAACATATGACGATATCAACATAAGTCATTGCAAAAGGAAAGGTGTACCTATAAATAAATCACATATTGATCACTTGATATAATTTTTATTGCAAACATGGAGACTATAATGTATCCATTATGGGGACATAATAGATTTAGGATGAAACTGTGGGGACCGTTGTGTAATTAAACCTTATAGCCATATAATGTCCTCATATTCACAAAACATGTGAGGTGGAAAGTTAAGAAATTGATTCACTTATTTGTTTTCGTGTCCCTTGATTTTGTAGAGTTTTGGGAAATTTGAAAAATGAGTGGTTTAGAAATGTTGTAGCCTAGGATGAAATGCATGTTCTTCAACTTTCAATTATATACATCATGTATAGGCATATGTAGTGTGCCCTTGTCTATTTCTTAAACATTAGGAATATGGATCTTGTGGAAAGCTAAGAGATTTTCCAAGGGTCCAAAACCAAGAGATGCAACATATTTGCCTTAATTTTTGAGATTTAATTAAGTACCTAAAAGTGAAGGTAATATTACTTGCATCCAATCGGAATAAGCCCTAATTTCTTGCAATCGTTTGTAAGTAATAGGCATGGATGAGCTAAGCTGGCCGAAGGCGTTTGGGTTATTATTTGTACGAGAAATTGGACTATTATTTGTGGACATATAGGGCATGTACATTCGATTGTTAAATAAACTATGGATGAGAATTATAACTTTTAGGAAATCAATTGAATGAAACTTTAATCTAAGCTCAATATGGTGAGACCATGTCTACCCCAACACATTTGTATCTATATACATTAATACATGTGTGATGTGCCCTAACACCCACTACCCAAAGTATGGGAACCATAATCTTTAGTATTGCCATGGTCCACAACTCCCCCCTCTCCTTCCCATAACCACATATACTTTCACAAATACATGAAATTTTAGGTATCTAACAATCGGAAAAAGTCTTCTATCATTCCTCAATATAGTATAATGGTGATTCTAATTATGACTTTGGGATTACAGAAACAAAATTTAATAATAATAAAATTTTATGAATACTTTTATGATTGCATATGATAGATTTTGTTTATATGTACACCTCATTTTTTTTGTATAAATGAATCATTATCCTAAATTTTGGGGACAAGACGCATGTAACATTCCCAAGAGTGTATATGCTCCTCAATCCTTTTTTTTTTTAAAAAAAAGAGATTGTTAAAGGGATCCATTTGAACTTGAAAACCATTATAAATTATTTCGGATTCTATTATATTTTTCAAGTTTTACAAGATTTGGGGAACATTTGCATTTCTCAGATTCTATTATAAACTTTGAGTAACAGAAAATAAAGTTTAGGTAATAGAAATAGGTAATCTCACAGAGTATCTTAATTGATGTTGAGTAGAAAGGACGAACATATGAGTTTTGCTAATATCCCCCTCCCTCGCTCGCTATATATTTTTAGCATTAAAATTTATTGGATAAATTTTTTTATCTATAATTTTAATTTAAATTTACTGTAATAAGATCCATCTTTAAATCTTTCAAATAGAAAAGTCGTACATCTCCAGTTTAACTTTAGACAATTAATCGTGACTTATGGGCTGTATATTTAATTATTTATGTTTTTTTTAAATAATTTGTCTGGATTCTATTGCATATTCTATGATGTTATTCTTCATAGCTAGCACTCACCAATAATTTTTTGCTTTTTTTAAAAAAATAAATTATCTTTCTATCGAATTCACCAAAAAATTCTATTATTTTCTAGCACATTGCATGTAATATGTATATTTTACGTTTTTAGCCGTTTTCTCATCTTAAACTTTAAACAAAATAATTTTCAAAAAATTTATTACTTAAATTATACACTTTACTAATGTTTTGGAACTCATAGTTAGACAAAAATTGTAGAAAACTCGCCTGTAATACTTAATATTTTATTATGGTTCCATATTTTACTAATTGCAACTCAGAGAATGAGATGCCAAAAGAAATTAGATTTGGAACTTTTTCATGCACTTTTTCACACTTAATGCACCACGTGTCACTGGACTGGGAACCTTCCCAATGCAAAAAACTTTTTATTGGTGGAATTTATATAAATTACTATTTTTTTAAGACAAAACTATTACAAAGGTATTATCATATGAATGCTGAGTAAAAATTATTTGGTTACAACTTACAAGTTTAGCTTTTTAGCTTAAAAGTTAGGTAGTATTTGACTGTTCAATTTATAAGATGAGTTTATTTGTTATTTTGTCTTAAATAAGCTAAAAGTGTAAAGTTGGATGCATCCAATTTTTTTCTCAGCTAGCGTACCTCTGCTTATTTGCTTAAAAGCTGCAACCAAATGAACCCTTAATAAAAAAAAATTATTACAAAATTTTTTTATTTTTAATTATATATAATTGTATTAAGTTGTTGGCAGTTTGCAATAATTTTATCCCTCAAAATATATTAATTATGTACAAAAAATTCATATACATTACAAGAAAAATAATTGAGATAAAATCCCATTGCCTGATGATTATTATTTTTTTAAATTATTTGTTTTAATCCGATGAATTGGTCTGCTGTGAACTAGCAAAATAGAGGGCCGGTGCTAGTACTTTATTGGCTGTGTTTGGCTACAAATTGTTGTTTTCTTTAAATAAGTCAATGGCTTTAAAATAGGAAATTTATATTCATGTAATGAAGGCAATATCACAACAACTTGCACTTGATCACCTCCTAACTTGCTAAGTTGAATCATATTTTGTATTAGGAATCATCATAGATACGAGGCACTGGATCTTATAGACTAGTCGGACAGCGCAAACTTACGAAAACCATAGATTTCCAAAAAATAATAATAATACAAAAAAATAATATATATATATATATATGACAACAACTAGCACCAACTCTTTCCAAAAGTACAAAGTCCTTGCCGTCCAAATTTGTATTCCCACAAACAACATTGATATAAGTAATAG
>MKEJ01055621.1:18358-32010 GCA_001753735.1 Embelia ribes
TATGGCTGTCTAAATTTTATTTCGAGACATTTAAATTAAGTAATGTCATACAAACTTTAATCAAAATTAAGCCCTAACATTTTGGTTAAACAATACCAATATAAGAAATATCTCTAAACTTTCATCTACATACCATAAGTCCATGTTAAAAGAAAACAAATAAATATATTATACCAAATTCATCTTAGAAATTGAGATAAAATGATGGTGAAACCGAATCGGTAGATCCAAAACATAATTTTCCCAAATCACCTCATAACATTAAATACACAAAGAATCACAAATTTTCGCCAATAAACAGAAGGCAACCCAGGAAAACTTTAATACGGGATTCCATCAATTAAAATAATAGCTTAAACATCAAATTATTGTGATCACAAGACCAAGTAACACAAGTGGAGATGATTACGAGACTAACATATATACATTATATAACACGAGGATAACGGGTTAATATTCTTACATAGGAGCATTGTTTTCGAAACAAAATAAATGAACTCCTACATAAGTTGAGTTTGTCAACTTCACCTCCGAGTTCATGGATCATAAATCTCCACCACCTAATACAAAACAGAAGATTTGTAAGACAATATTAAAATTAGAAAAATTAACATATAGCAAGTAAACCATACTATGCATAAAAGCAACCCGTGTAACGGGAACAAACAAAATATAGTCCCACTCTGCTTTCCAAATTATGCGTAATTGTATCATACGAGGCTTGAGCTCACGTCAAGCTCGAACTTGAGCCTATGATTTGAAACCCTTGTCATGACCTCAACGAGGTAGCGAAACATCTGGCAATCATAACCTTTATGTGACACCGACTAATCAAGGGAAGACACGTTTAAATGCCAAACAATCTACAAGAAGTATGTTCATAATATAATCTGAGGCATATGTTACCATGTTAATAGAAATTTCAAGGCCTCAAAATTACTAGATCAAACAACCGACCAAGTTACTCATTTTGAAAGTGAATCATTAGAATAATGTTCCAGATCTATCTCTTAATTTGTTTTCTTCTTGAAAAACACACTTGTTCCTTAGAACTCGTCACTAAGACATCTGAAATTTTGTGTTATATCCCTGTTTGTTTATCTATCAAATCAATCCGAACCAATCCACCTCGCTATATCTCCCTCCAAAGACCAAGCAATAGTTGTCATGTAGCAAAAACCAACCAATTATCCCCAAAAAGAAAAAAATACAAATAATTTTCGACAATAATAATCATCCTACCTCAAACTCTCCACGGATACACTGATTAAATCGTAAAGAGAAACACTAAATCAATAGTTAAACTTATGTATCACCGTGTATCCTACAGAACACGCCAGAAACTCTTTCAATGACTTCCATCCCTACGCCATGTCTAAACGTTAAAATAATGTTTTAATTGATAGGAAAAACCGCCCTAATAAATGTTTTTCCTTGTTAATGGCTGCATTTTGTATAAATTGTAGGATTATGGTCGACGTGCGAGGGCAGGGCAATATGAGTTGCAAGTAGCACCAGCAATTGGATTATGAGAAATGGCAATGACCATTGTGATACACCGTACACCAATTCAAATTCATTAAATGTAAAGGTTACAAAAGAGCAAAATAAACGGCAATAATCATTAAAGACAATTATTGGCACAATTAACATAAAAAATTATATATATAACTTATGAATAGATTCATTAATAACTACTATAAACATGTGACATATAAGTTAACTCACACAATAATGACGGTATATGCTTTATAATTTTAATACTCTAGTACTCTATATATATAATAGCGGCCACATGCACACGCAATGCGTGTGCAATGATTGAATACAAAGAACCGTTAAAAAGTAAAAGCAAACAAAATATGCGCCCTTACACAAATTTTGTCTGCAAAATATATCAAATAAATTTTTTAAAAAATCAATCAAAAAAGTGCCTTCAATCCCTTTTTCATACGTGTTTAGACCTTGTAGATCATAGAAGAGACAGATTATACACAGAGGAAGACAAAAAGAGGAAGAGAAATTTGAGTGAATGAGAAGGGAGTGTACCGTGAGAAAGAGAGAGAATGAACGGGGATTGGCGAGTGGGTGGTTATTAGATTAAGTAGTGTTCCATTTATGCCCTAACTAAATGATAAATAAAATAAAGTGTATAAAATCGTAATTCTTAAAATAAAAAGGGGCATTTTTGGAATGTAAAAGTGTACACAGTCAGAACTGAATGCCTAAAAGAGTGATGAAACACCCTCCGAGAAAAGGAAAAAAGAAAAGAAATATTTGATACAGTGATTTACCTGGACATGATCAAGGACTCCATCTCCATTAATATCAGCATGAAGGCCGCCTTCTTGAAGATGAAGCTAAGTCAAGAACATATTACTTTAGGATGTTAGCAAAAACAACCAATATTATACAACATTGCAGTGACCAAGAGCCCACAACAAATAGCATCAGTTTACACATTTTTGTTTCTTGTAAACACATGATACTAAACAAATAGTTTGCAAACTCAGAACTACCTTACAGAGAGTGCGACCAGATGCCAGGTGAACAGCTTCTATTCCTTCTTTTTGATGAGCCACAACAACATTAGGAACCCACCATAACTTAGTATAATTTGTAATGGTAGGGATGTAATTTAATGGCTGCATAAGAAAAAAAGAAGTTTTACAGCAACACAAGGAAACTAAATAGGCTCCAAATAAAATTCTAGCAGATAATGCCACAAAGAAGAGACTTCTTATTAATTTCTATATCTCTCTTTTTCTTTCACTCTTCTTCCTTTCGAGGGAGTGCTAGTTGTTGCTGGTGTTTGCAGGAGAAAGAAATTGGAACTAGTCACAAGAACTCATTCTTTTCCCTTCCTTGATGTCATCGTAGTTGAGTAAGGAAAAATGATTCAAGGAGAGAAGAAAAATCTACATATTTTGAGTCAAAACCTTCTACAATTTATAGGACTGTCTCCTCAACAAAGCATTAATAGGATGCAATCAAATGAAACATCAGAAAAAAGAAGCACCCAAATAGAACTTAAAGAAAATGGTGTCAATTAACCATTGACATACTTCCAAATTATACGCAACAGAACAAAATTGCTAATCATGAGAGGAGCAGATTCAAAACCCTCTGAAATTCTTCCAGGCTAGGAAGCACAGACTCAACAAATTGGATGCCAAGCCAGCATTGAGCTCACCATGGATTCGGATTCTCCTCGACACGCTTGGACACGTATCCGACACACCACGTGGTGAGAACGAAATGGCAATTACTTATTTCAATTATGGACACTGACGAAATCATCGTGGCATGGAAAGGCCAGTTTGCAAGTTTCTATCTATTTCAAGGGTCAATTGTTTCCAAAACCAGTCATATTTTGGCGGATCTAACAAATCACGTATTAATAGTTGTTTAGTTCTTTGGCGTACAAAATGTTTTGGGTCTTCTCATAGTTAGTATTAATTAAATTTACTAGATACTAACGTGATGAAGTTACTCACTTGCTACATTGTTAACAGCTCAAGAATCAATGCTATACATACTTTTGAATGTTGCTAAAAGCTCTAGACACCCTTAAAGCGTGAACCCTCATTGCCTAAGGTGCTAAGCGCCAACCAAGGCGCTCGCCCGAGTCACGTAAGGCGCTAACGACTTTTTAATAAATTTCATAATCTCGTAAGAATATTAAATTTTTCCGGTGTAAGTAGAAGTATAAACTCTTGTTGAAGGTGTGGTGAATTAGTGGTAACTTATTGAGATATTATTGCATAACCCTTTCAAGTTTATTCTAGTGATACAATAATAAAACATATCATAAAAATAACATATACCACAAAGATAAAACAAAGAAATAGAAAAATAGCATGATGTGAGTGATGCTCTTGCCTTAGTGCTTTAAACGCTAGTGCCTTAGCTCAAGGCAGTCGCCTAGGCATGCCTTACTAACGTCACTTGCCTTGATCCACATGAGGCGCCTTAGCCTCGCCTAGTGTAACAAACCTGTGACTTATACATAACTCAGACACATACCTTGCTTAGTGTATCAATAGATTCACATATGAAAGAAAATGTAAGGAGGTGCTAAAGAAAAGAGTTGAGGGCCTAATTGTCAATAATCAAAATCCTAGGGTATTTAGCGCAAATTATGCAAACTTAGGGGCATGAATGGAAATAGAGAGAATGAGCATTCCATATACATCAATATTCAGTTCTTTGGGACGACATCAAAGAAGATTATGCTTATTTTTTCTATCTAAATTTCCAGTATTAGATTTAGCTTTTTATCTCCATTCTATTTCCTGTAATCTTTTATGCTCCAACTGTAATTTCTTTTTTAAGCAATATATATCAGAAAATATGTCCCATCATCTCAGTTCTTTCTAGTTTCATCTTCGATTGAATTTCATCATAGAGCTGTTATAGGTTCTTTACAAGTGGAATCAAAGCACCTTCTGCTTAACCATGTCTACCAGGACTCAAGAATCATCTCAATTTGTAGAGGAGATCTTATTAATTTTGAATTCACAGCAAGAAGAATTATGTCGAACATTTACGGAGCGATTACTTGAACAACAAAAGATCATGCAAGTTATACAACAAATTAAAGAAAGAAACCAAATTTAGGCGGAGATGAGGAAAAATTTTGAGTTACAACTGCAATATTTGTCGCAACAAGTGCAACTTCTCACCAGCGGTAATTGTAGCTTTGGAGAAACATTGAAGAAGGGAGAAGAAGCTGATGCTTGCAGGGTGTTCGATAGAATGTCAAATGGAGAAAAATTGATTGAGAATGCTTCCGAACAAGATGTCAATAAGGTGTTGGATGGAATGCCAAGCAAAAAAGAAGTCCAGAGACTTGCAAGGCGTATGCAGAAATTTCAGAGCATTCACTTCCAACTACAAATGGCTGCAAGGTGCTCGATGAAATGCCTTTTCAAGGAGCTCCACCAAGTTTGGTGCAAACCTCTTTGTTTGCAGCTCGAAAATCTGGTTCAGCTCCCATTCAACATAAGGTGTTCGATGAAATACTAATAGGAAAAATCTCAAGTAAATTCATATGGAGATGAGGAAACTGTTATTGCACCAACAAATGCAATTGAAATGACTAGCATTGGGAAAATGAACCAAATCTCGGAGGCAATTGCAACAATAAATACGGATTCAGAAGAAAAATCAGTAAAGGGGATTAAAACTTGCACTCGCAAGAGAAGAAAGGGCAAGATCAAAGCCGATCAAAGCACAACTTATGATGATCTGGCCCAAACGAAATCCTCACGAGAAATTGAACAAACAAAGGAAGCACTTTAAGCTAGACAGAAGAAAGTGGAATGCAAACACTGTGGAAGTGAAATTGAAAGATCTCAACATTTATGGGTGGAGGAGAACCCATCAATGGCGGGCCCCTTAGACGACGCTAAAAGCTTCAAGCTTCTCTACGAGTACGGCAGGTGTTGCAACGAGGCAAAAAAAAAATCCGAGAATGTTGATAACTACAGAAGTATCATTTACGCGAAGAAAAGTAATAGTATTAGGGCAATGCAGTTGGCTGATCATCTCATGCCTAGATTCTTCAAGTTATTTCCTAAGTTCTTTGACGCTGCAGTTTATTGTCACCTCAATTTTTGCAAAGAGGAAGATCTCAGGGTTAGGGTGCAAGCAATTAGTAGACTTCCCCTTCGCTGCCAAGGACATACCCAAGCATCCTTTTGAAAAAATAGACATCTTTGTCCAACTCCTAACAGCCAAGGAGAATGTGGAGCATGATGCAGTGCACATATTCCTTTTTGTCTCTACAGAAGTAGGATGTGAAAGCTTCGTTGACTGTGCTGTTTAAGCACATTGACAGTGTTGATGAGCCTAGTACTAAAGAAAATGTTAGCAAAAAGACTTTATGCTTTATAAGAGATAAGGTTCTTCAACTTGGAGATGAACTCTTGAAGTTGCATAAGCAAATGGAGAGGCATATTACGGACTTGATAAAGAAGAGTTTGCAAGATATAAATGAAACAGAATTCAAAAGGTTTATGGACTTCTTATAAAGACTGGTGATATTTATAGAGAAAGACCCTCCAGAATCCATACAAGAACTGATTAAGATCATTTAAGTGAAAACTGATCTTGATACTCAGCTTAAAGTGTCGAATGCTGACCACATTTACCAATCAATATCATGCCTTTTCATGACCCTTCCATTTTCCATGCGGGGCGCATCAAATAGCAAGTTCCTTGGCTATTTGATCAAACTTAATTTTCCTATTTTTCAGAAGTTTCCCGCAGAATAAAAGCTTTTAGAAAAGTACAGGCCTGAGAGAATTTAGAGAAGGGATGAACTTTACTCATGTAGAGTGCCACTTGTATACATTTTACCACTCAGCGCTCAAAGCTCCCATTGCCATTAACAGTTTGTGCACTTACAAGATAGTGACTTGCCAACTATCAGATAAGCTTGAAAGTGACTTTTCAGATTATCGTAAAGAGTTCAATGAGAGGTTAATTGTTGTCAAAGAATTACCAAGGGTCACCGTCATGAAATTATTACAGGATGATGAAAAGAACGAAAGACTTGGGACTTCTCTTGAGGCTACATTTGTGGAAGTGAGTCTTGAACAGTGTTTGAAATCCTTTCAAATGAACAACATTCTGTTTCGTGATACTGCACAGGTTTATGTAGAGATACCCTTCATTTCCAGTCCTTGGTATATTGGGTCTTCCTCTCCAAGAACTCTTATTGGGCAGTATGGGTATGAGCAGGAGTTATCATGCCCTCTCAGACTACATAAAAGGAAGAACTCAGTGAAGATTTATCTCATTGATCAGTATTACTCATGGGTCAATAATTGTAATTTACTAATGGGAACTGCAGATGATACATTTTCCCATAGTGATTCTTTAGCAACTGCTATTGATGAACATGCTAAGAAAGAAAAAATTAGGGCTTGGTTGAGGCACCCCATATGTATATTGGAAACCTCATTTCCTTCCCATTGCAATCAACTTTATAGTTTCGCGGATAAGAAAAAATTTCCAACACTTGGAGATTCTTGGGGTACTTTTGTTTATCATTCCACTATGAAGTTCTGCAACAATATGAAGTATGTTTGTTGTAATTTTAAGTCTATGCCTGTTATTGAGAATACTGGAATTATGAGACTGTGGGAAGCACCTCTTGTGCCTGCTTGCAGAAGTAAATGGGTGAAGCTTTTTGGTTCTTTTAGTTTATTTACTGGAGAACTTGAAGCGGGTAATGAACAGAGCACAGAGAAGCGAGGGGACGAAGTAGGAAATGTAGACAAAGATGAGGACAAGAGTGTGGATGGAGATGAACATGAAGAGGAGGAGGATATGGAAATGGATGATGAATGGTTCAACAAGTACATAGAATTGGGGGAAGTCTATCCTATGGTGTTTGACTTTGCTGGCAAATGTACACCTGAAGACTAGTTCTTAAAATTACCCATTCAACATGGCAAGGCACTTGACCTGCATGATATATTTCCTCCAGATGGACCAATACATAGAGCTTCCTGTGAACTGGAAATACATGAAACTCTGTTATTGCTTGAGTGGATCCAAAGTTTAAGAGTCAAGGACGGACAACACCACATAAATTGATTCAGTTCAGCCAAATATAAGATATCTGAGAGCTACATGGACATTATAAACATGTGGATGAAAACATACTCCGGCTTTCGTTCTCCAACTTCTTGCTATCTCTATGATGGAATTAAGTCAGTCGGTTATATTGGACCTCAGGAAAATTGATGACAGCAAGATTGGATTGTCCAGGAGTGAGTTGATGTTCAATATACAATTAGAGGCAGACAACATGTACGAGCTCATAGAGATCAGGACGTCGAGTTAAAGCTCATACTTCCTCTCAGCAATGAGTACACAGTTGGAGATTTTCTGGTGCCAATATTATGGTACAAACTAACCAGAAATTTTTCTTTTCAAGTCGAGATCACCAGGGCTAGATTTTCCATGTCCCAGTATCCTTTATCTCACCTTGAGGGCAAGGTGAGTTTTAAAGGGTGTGGGAGTTGTAAGGAACCCGTGACTCATGCATGACACATACCTTGCTTAGTGCATCATTAGATTCACATATGAAGGGAAGAGTAAGGAGGTGCTATAGAAAGAGTTGAGGACCTGATTGTCAGTAATCAGAATCCTTGGGTATTTAGTGCAAATTATGCAAACTTAGGGGCATGAATACAAATAGAGAATGGGCACTCCATAAATGTCAGCATTCAGTTCTTTGGGAGGACATCAAAGAAGAATTAAGCTTATTTTTTCTATCAAATTTCCATTATTAGATTTGGCTTTTTATTTCCATTCTACTTTTCATGTGATTTTTTATTCTCCTACTGTAATTTCTTTTTAAGCAATATATAAATTGGAAAATCTGTCCCAAAAATAGTCTGATCTTCATCTCAGTTCTTTCTAGTTTCATCTTCGATTGAATTTCATCATAGAGCTGTTGTGGGTTCTTTACACCTGGCCTCGCCATAAAGCCTAATTAACACGACTTAAAAATAACTATTTTAAAAAAATAAAATAAGATGTCGGATCCTGCCGAAGTGGCCGAATATGTATTCGTGCTTGTGTCCAAATACGCATCCATACCTAAGTTTGTGCTTCGCTTCTAGGCATGTGCTTCAACTTTAACAAGAAGAATATATTTCCCCTTTAACAAGGAACTTTGTCAAATACTTTGCTCGATATTAACATGGTTCACTTTCGTCATGTCCTAAAGTCTAAATTCTTAACAGTTCAGCCATATAGAAAAATTGTATTCTAATATTACCTTCTTCGGTTTGGCAGAGCCAGCATAGTTCGCAGCTTTTCCAATCAAGTTTGAGATTTTTTTAGTAGAATCCTTTCCCGGAGGATGGTTTTCCTCGGGCTTATCGAAAGGATAATTTGAAGTTTTCCCGTTCAGTTTCTTTGATGGTTTCCGCTTGTGACGCCTGAAATGCACGAGCTTAAACAAAGTATCCTCACGCCTATCCTGGTATAAATTTCACAATGGCAGCATGAATCAGTATTTGACACAGTTTTGGGGGGGAAAGAAAGTTATTTTTGACAGAGTCTAAAGGGACAAGAAATGAATTTTAATACAAATACTTTACCCAGTGATGAGGCATAATTCCAAGTATTGATTCTCGGAATTCCCTACACTCAAACTGAAAAAATATCTGTTTCAGTAATAGTGGGCTGGGAAACAAAAGCAACTTGAATGCAAGTTATGTTAAAATAACATCTAAAAGATACAAAATGACAAAGTAAGCATTAATTAACAAAACATGCACGTTTCTTAAGTAGATTTCCAATACATGAAAATAAACAGAAAAAAACAGCAAATTGATACACTCCAGCTAGCTTTAATGATTGAGAAAATTTTTTGTTTAAGATGAAACAGAAAGAAAGGATGTTGAGACTATGTTCAAAAGGTGTACAACACATGATGACATTAATATACCAAATAAAAGCACATTAAAGACAATTGTTTCAGAACGAACCTCTCCTGGATGACGACTGTTCAAAGCATGAGCATCGAGCTTGTAATTGTGTTGTGGAATTAACGGAGATGCATCTGTGTTGGGCACTTCAAGATTCTACAAAAACTACGAGTTAGTAAATAGAAGAGAGTTGCCTTAAGACGTATCCGAGTAGAAACTTTGGCTGGATGCTACATGTGAAGCTCCAACTAAACATTGACACCACCACCACTGTTAAGAAAATAGATAAAAATATTATAAGAGGAACCCTACTAATTTAGACTTAGTATAACTTCTAAAACCTCATAGAATGACACTTCTGGAGGAACCTTTAAGTCCGTCAGAAGTTTTGAAATACTACTAACCATGTATTCTCAACATAATTCACTATGTTGTTGGATACCAAGAAATCATAATCTACATGCACATAATATGCTGTGAGTAAATTACTTCACTCTGAAATGATATATCAACAGACTAAGAAATCTGAGAGCCGTTTTGGTTGATTTCACCAGGGATACAAAAAAGAAAAAGTGAAACAAAAGAGAAATTAATCTAGTCTTCTCTAACCTTACTAGGAGAAAAGACATTCTTCTGAGAATAGTGTATCGGACACTGAGTTCTAGTGATCAGCACAGGAAAACTGAGTACTTTTAAACACTACCAAAATCGCAAAGAGACAAGTGCAGAAAAATGAAAAAGGTACGAACCTCATTCTTTCTGCTCCATCGAAGGGTGCCAGATCTACCGGCAAATGCATAAAACGCAAAATGACGTAAATCCACGGTTGCAGAATTTTCAGAAGCCTGTCAGGACACAGAAATACCATTAAGCCATAAGTCTTCTACTGTTGAAAGAATATCATGTTAACTTCTACAAAATCTGAGTTCACACAGAGACAAGATAAGCCTAACTGTTAACAGATAGACATGAAAGGAAATATTATAGTTAACATTGATAAGAAAGAACAATTGTATCACAAGCAAACAAGCTTGCTGGATACATGCTTCATATAACTACAGGATGAACTACTTTTAATCCGAAGAGTATACAATAATACAACTACTCATTAAACTTTGGAATAGGGTTCAGCATGTGGAGGATAATATATCTCTCAATAGACCATATTTTTCATCAAATTCATTGACCATTTGCTGTCCAAATTAAATAAATTGATAATTTTTTATTCCACAAATTTTTAGCATTATGTTAATATTCCAAATCAATAACTTTCCATCTATTTCCTGTTAAGGAATCTAAGTAACAAACCAAAGACTTCATGGAGAGGAAAAGTGAGTAAAAACTTCATTGGATGACAAGCCAGATATCCACATACCCAAATATAAGATTTTAACAGCAGAACTCAAAAGATCATTTGGTGCAAAACCTAAAATTGCATCATCTACACATGATGCCGATAATGCCCTATTGTTCCTGACATAACATTTCCTTACCTCCTTCTCACTAGCGTTTCTTCTATGTTGCTCAGCACTTTTTTCTGCCATTCCAAGTTCTTCAAAAGGATCTAAATACATCTGGAAACATTGACAGGAAATTAGTTACAAGAGACTCATGGAGAAGAATGGTATTGTCATTCTTCAAGCTTGCCAAAAAGACAACAAGTGCAAATAATGAAGGAATTAAAAAAGCGCCAATGGAAAAAGATGCCTCGAAATCATGGGTGGCTATTCTGACTTAAAAAATTCCAGAAGAAGGAAGAATAGGACCGGGGAAAAGCAAGAAGACAGAAAGAAGAAGGCATTGCATAAATAGAGCGAGAACATCCATTTGCAGTTTAACATGAAACATGAAGCTTAACAGAACAAAGCTCATAACTCTCAGCTATTCAGAACAGTACCAACCATCTTTCAGAGGCAAAAAATGTTTCATAACAAAATCTGCTTCATAACAAACCCACATATTTAAGTGCTTCTTCAACCTTATCTGTTTATTAGAAGCAATACCATAATTCATTCGGAAAATTTAAAGCCAGACTATGTTCCACATAAGGAACAGAACAGATCAGATAACTACCATATGCAACCAAAAATATATATATATATTTTTAAAAAAAGAAAGCATATGATGCACAGAAGATTGAGATAAAAGTGAAACCTACATGTGGCTGCATTTCCATCCTTCCACCAACTATTATCAATCCTGAATCTCCTTGCTTCAGAGTGTAATTACTAATGGAGATAGATATCTCTCTATGATGAGCATTATGGGGAAAATCCTCCTGTAAGAAAAC
Source organism: Embelia ribes (assembly GCA_001753735.1). Lineage (NCBI taxonomy): Eukaryota > Viridiplantae > Streptophyta > Magnoliopsida > Ericales > Primulaceae > Embelia > Embelia ribes. The sequence goes on from MKEJ01055621.1 coordinate 30,104, forward strand.
AATTAAGAAGTTGAACTGGTACTGATGATCAGAAGTCAACAAGAAAATACAACTTACAGTCCAAATGAACTGTCAGTATGTAGAAAAAAATCTTATTTAAAATTCCTATACTATGAATCTAGAACTACAAATAAGAACTTTGAATTCTTAAAGGAATCTATAACTCTATAAGAGTAAACAATGGCATGGCAACTATGAATTGGTACTATTATAACTCGTAGTAGCAGATCCCTTGCAATTTCATCAGTAAATAAGATATGGCCACAATATTATGTACCACAATCTTATACAGAAAAAATGTAATATTTGAAATGACACCGATAATACACACCTGCAAGTTTGTCTCCCATAGTTTTTTGAGGTTGTGGTCGAAGCACATCACGGACCAACCTGATGTAACTACAACAAGGACCTGCTTTTGTGGTTGCCCATTCTTATATATTCGGTCGATAACTCCAGTGGCCATAGCCACAGCATGTCTCCCAGAAGCAACACGGACTTTATCAGGCAACAAAGTTACCTCCGCAAGAATACGTGCATCACTAAATCCTTCATCTACGCGTCTGTCATGGGGCTCCAAGACCTAGGTACCGAGCAAGAGTCGTGGAAGCAGCTGACATGGTATTAGCACATGATAAAAAAAAGTAATAGAATATGTGTCAACGTTAAAAGATCTCTGTTCAATTTAAGCTAAAAGCCCCCCCTTGAATTTTAAATAAATATCTACTGACACGGCCTTACTATTGTAACATTCAGTAGCTCAGCTGCTTGGAGATTTTGCCATGTTGGCTTTACAATCTTGGACTCGGGTTCAAATCTTCTTCGTAGATTTTGCATTTTTGCCATTTTGAGTTTAGGAAATTATCTTCCTAAACTTTCATAAATAGTGTTCTCTTTTCTCTTTCTATAATTTTTTCCATATATTTTGTTTAAGGCTTTTTCCTCTATTATTAAAAATTAAAAGAAATTTCCACCTTTCCCCCATTAAAAAATATTTTTAAAAAAACATACCAGCATATTCAAGGAAAACTTTTACATTCATATATTATAAAATTAATCGTATAGAAAGTCTGTTTGGATAGTCGAAATATTGTCGATTTCTATCGAAAAAATGACTTTTTATACAGCAAGCTTCACCCTTAAAAAATACTACTATTCCTGTAAAAATAAATAAACACCAAGTTTCACCCTTAAAAAATAAGAAAGCAGTAACATTGGAAACAATTTACCGCGGAATCAATTCCAAAATCCGTAATTTCAGAACTCATTCATTAAAAACTACAAGAATTGGATTCCTAAAATTTTTCTCTAGGGATTATATTATTATTATAGCATAAGAATGCCAAAACAGTCCAAGAGACCTAACAAAATCACGAACAGAACCTGAATTTTGGCATCGTGAGTGGCGACGAGGACCTCCTTCTTCCCGTCTCCGTTAAGATCGGCTACGACGGGCGGCGGGAGGCGCTCGGCCTCGTACTTGACGGGGTACTCCTCCGAGAGATGGAACCACGCCTCCCTGAACGAAAAATCACCCTCGTGCTGAACAAACAAAACAAAACAAACCACAATTAGATATACATACATACATATATATATATATATATATATAAATAGGGTTTGAAGATGGTGTTGACCTGGAGGGAGAAAAGGATTGCGAAAGCGCAGAGCATGAGGATGGCTAAATCTCGCTTCCTCATTGTTGCTCCCTCTCTCTGTCTCTCTCTGTGCCTTCGAATTTGGTACTCTTATTGATTTTGCACGAGATGATCTCTGGGTGAGTTCGATTATTATTCAAAAAAATAAATAAATAAACTCTGACAGGTAGCAGTAGTAGTCTTTTGCAGGCCGAGTCCAAGTTACAACTCCCCCAAGTAAATTACTAATTTTAAAACAATTTACCAAAC
>MKEJ01055630.1:0-16019 GCA_001753735.1 Embelia ribes
TGGTAAGATTCGTAAACCCTAGATCTAATCAATAATCGAACTACATGGATCATGGCTTGGGTTCATGATTAAATTTTTGTTTATTTCGCTGTGCATGGAATCATGAAACCCAACACCGGAGACATTACTTGTATGGGGAGAGATTTAAAGTGTTTTCAAACCATAAGAGTCTCAATTACATATTCACTCAGCGTGATTTAAATATGAGGTAACGACGGTGGATAGAATATCTATAACAGTACGATTTTGACTTGCAGTATCACCTAGTCAAGGCTAATGCGGTGGCAGTTGCGTTGAGTCGCTAAGCTCAATGTACCTTAGTGTGTCTTTTCTTTGATGATTGGAATGTGCTAAAGTAGTTTAGTGAGTTTGGTTTGAGTTATGTAGAGGAGGGAGATTGAATCTCCTTATGTGTAATAGCTGCACAACCTGAATTATTTGAAAGGGTAATTGAATCACAGTAGGGAAATACAAGGCCTCAGAGGTGGAGAATCGCGGGTTTGGTCCATCTGAGGAAGTAGAGAATAGAGATACCGAGGCCGATTATATGTAATAAAGCAAATGAGGGAAAAGGTATTGAGAGAATTATATCAGTCGCGGTTAACAGTGCAACCGGGTGGAAATAAGATATATCATGACTTGAGTCGCACGTATTGGTGCCTGAGTTTGAAGAGGAACATTGTTGAATTTAAGGCACGATATTTAACGTGCGAGAAGGTCATGAGGAATAGGAAGAAGACAGGTGGTGAATTGTGACCACTTGAGGTACCAAAGTGGAAATGGAAGCATATTACGATGGATCTTATAAGTAGCTTACTGAGGTCGAAGGGAAAGGACACTATCTAGGTGATTGTTGATAGGTTGATGAACTCTGCCCATTTCTTACCTATCAAAAAGAAAGATGGAGCTGAAGTGCTGGCACGGATGTACATGAAGGAGGCCCTTTGCTTACATGGTGCATCTTATACCATTGTATCCGATCGGGATCCAGGGTTTATATCTCAGTTTTTGGTGGGTATGTATAAGGCCATAAGTATAAGGTTGATGAAGAGTATTTCCTACCATTCTCAAATAAATGGGCAAACAAAGAGGACCATTCAGACATTGGAGGACATATTACGAGCATATGTGCTCTATTTTGGGGGGAAGCTTAGAGGATCAGTTGTACTTGGTTGAGTTTGCATATGATAATAGTTACCACTTGAGTATTAGTATGACATCATTTAAGGCATTATAAGGACACTTGTGTAGAGCTCCTATCTAATGGATGGAATTTGGTCAGTCTTTATTGCTAGGACCAGATATTGGTCAACGGACTTCAGAAGTTGTGAAAGTGATTAGACAGAGATTGGCAATGGTACAGAGTCATTAGATAAGTTACACAAATAGAAGAAGGAGTCCATTAACCTTCAAATAGGGAGATTATGTATTCCTTAAAGTTTCACCTTGAAAAGGGGTAATGCGATTGGTAAGAAGGGCAAGTTGGCACCGAGGTTCGTAAGACCATTTCAAATAACTAAGAAGATTAGAAAAATGGCATATCTGTTAGCTTTACCACCATGGTTGGGGAATGTGCACTCGATCTTTCATATGTCGATGTTGAGGAAGTATGAGCCGGAGCCGTCTCACATGAATAACTATTTTGATTTGACTGTAGAGGACGATGTGACATATGAGGTATAACCAATAACTATAATGGACCATCGAAAGAAGGTACTACGAGGGAAACTGATTCCTCTAGTTCGTATACTTTGGAGGCACTATGGAGTTGAATAGCAAACCTAGGAACGTGAAGAAGTAATGCGAAACAAGTTCTTAACATTGTTTACAGGTATGACCTAAACTTCAGGGATGAAGTTTGTTTTTTGGGTGGAAAACTGTAAGGCTCTATTTCAAATAACTAATAAAATTGGGGGACTATGTTGCAATTAACTAAAACTAAAATAATACTTGATTCCTTTCCCTTTTCCTCTCCATTACAATTCACGTTCTAATTCATACGATTATAGAAAGAGAAGAAGAGAGAAGGGGAGAAGTCACCTTTTGGCAAAACTCGCTCAATCTGAGAAGAAAAGAAGGCCAAGAAGAAAATCAATAGCGGATTTGGACTCCTTATCTCGCTCTCGTCAATTTGGTATAAGTATTTCTCCCAAACTCTTTGGGTAATTCATACCCAAATTCTCTCAAATTTATTCCAAAGTTGGTTGATTGATGAATTGATGTGTAATTCAATGTTATAACATATATCTCCATTGATTTTGGTTTTAGGTTAGCGTTTGGGGGACGTTTGATAGAAGAACTTGTCTTTCCCAAACTTTTCGGGGAAAATCATTAAGTATCGTATAAGGTACATTGTAGAATTCATGTTCTAATCTATTAACTTAATTGTATGAATCTAAAATTTAGGCTGTAGAAATTGTGGAATAAAAATGGTGATTTTCAAAGGTTGCAGTTGGTTCTGTCGTCTATTCTAATTCACCGTTCGAATGGTGTGTAATTGTCGTTTGAATGGCATTACTGTTCGAATGGTAGTGAGGTGTCATTCAAATGGCAGCAGTATAAACAAAACTATTTTCTTCAAAATGATGAAATTGGAAAAGAACTACCTAGGGGTTTGATCTAAGAGAACAAACGAACCCAATAGGATCATGAGAATAAATAGTGGTTATTAGTTGGCTAATATTGGGACCCTAGGACTAAGGTTGGCATATTTATGGTTTTTTTAAAACTTTGGGGCCCTAGAACCAAGATTGTTTCGAATTTTGTTATTGACGAACTTTTGGTCCCTAGGACCAAGGTCAACTTTGTTCATTATTGATAGACTTTGGGGCCCTAAGACTAAGGTCAATTTTGTTTATTGAGTTTGGACTTTCGGGCTATGACCAAAGTTGGCTTGTTTGGCCATGCGAGTAATAGAGACACTTTGCGGTCGCTTTACCCCGAAGATTTAGTATCCTGGTTAGTTGTGTGGTTTACTTTTGGCAGTTCGTGTATTTACATTTATTCGTTATACATGCTTTAGAAGTTTGGATTTAATAGTATATTGAACATTTTTTATATTCTATATATATTGTTTTATTATTTCGATAGATTGGACATATATTTTTCTGACTTGTGTCAGCTTGGTCGGATATTCTACTGTTGTTTTGCATGAAACGCCAAGCAGAACCAGGAGTTCAGATTCAGGGACGGTGATTTAGAACAAGACGAGGCTTATTCGAGGAAGCACTTTGTTCTATTTATTAGTTTATTTCTGTTGCGTTATCTTTTCGAATTCAGATAATTGTAGGGCATTGGCCAAGATTTGAGATTATTTTCCATTGAAGTATTTTGTAAGGATAGAAATATAATAATAAGCCTCATAGGTCATTTTTCTTTTGGATTAGACATTGTTTACGTTCTATTAAGAATTATACTTTCCTATACGTATGGTTAGTCATGTACTCTTGATTATGGGATTATCGGGTCATTACAGTTTTATTTTTACAATGAGTCATGGTTGTTATGAAAATGCTATTATATGGTTATGATCAGTGATTGATATTAATACTTATTCTAATAACATATTAGGGCTGAGAACCGGGACTAATGGTAGAAAAACCAATACTAGCATCTACTATACCATATAACATGGTATCTTTATCGTATACCGAGAAAATAGGTAATAATATCGCAACCGATGGTATTAGCTAAATCATATTACCGCGTAATATTTCTACCGCCCAACTTTATTAAGAGAAAATTCATATATAAAAAAAGTTAGCAAAAAGGAAAAGTAGAGTTGAGGATCTAAATATACCATAAAAAATTACTCCTATTTGGATGAAAATAGATAATGTTTTTAGTTATTATCGTTAAAGAATAATAAAAATGTTAAAATAAAAGGTAAGTATAGTGATTTTATTATCATATAATCGAAACAACAATAAAATATAGGTAGATATAAAGAAAAAATATGTATAATTTTTAATTTTACTAATTTATTTGGTGTATTAAAAATGTCATCCTTGAAGTTTAATCATAAATTTAGTTATGATTATAAGAAAATTTATTATATCTAAAGTTATGAAAATAAATAATATCATTGAATTATAGAATTAGTCTACTCATGGTGCTACCGGTGTTAACTATGCATCCGATGGCAACCATCATTTGAAGGCTATTTTTTGTTATTGTAAGAAAAATATTTATCTGTAGTACTGGTAACCATACCATACCGATGGTTAATGGTACCATCAATGGTAATGATAGAATTATACTCAGGCTTATTAATGCCTGGTGATGATAGAATTATACTCAGGCTTATTAATGCCTGGTGATGATAGAATTATACTCAGGCTTATTAATGTCCCTTATAATTACGGTAAATAAAATTTAGCCGGACGAAATTTGGAAATGTTTACCTTACCATAATTAAGAAAAATATCACAAATATAGTTCCATTTGCTTAAATTTGTATGTATGGTAAAATGATCAATTATTTGGGGAAAAAATTCAATTTTTTTTTTTTTTTTATGAGTTTTTCAACAGTAAAAAGCTTTCTCGAAAGGAAATTTCACTCTGAATTACAGTAGTGAAAAATTCCGCGAGGAAAACGAATTTATTAGAAAGCATTTTCTCCCTATTTCAAGGAGTTTCGTGTTAACTATTATTTATCCTATATTTAACCAACAAAATTTTCAAATTTTATTATTGATCCCAAATTATGGCCTATAAATATAACATGGCCTATAGGAGCATGTATCGTAGTTTTTCTAAAAATCACATGGCCTATAGGGATGGTTAACTTTATTCATTCATATATCAGCTGTGGAGCTCATCATAAATAAATATATATAAAAAAATATTAGCAAATGGAATAAGATAGTCCACCATCATAGTTTTATTTTAATTTTATAATTGATGTCAACGGTTGACTTATATTTCTTTTTGTACTATTTTATTTCTGTATATCATTTATCTATTTTTTCATTCTTTAGTTCCGGTTTGTTAGTTTTGGTTTTCTTTAACATGTTAAACTCCAGTGCATAGACATTCTTATTTTATGAACTTATGATGTTTGTATTTCGAGCATATAGAATTTGTACTTTGGTTTGAACTGGATTTATTCCCCATATTTATATAAAAAGAATTTATTGCAACAAAAATTGCTCTACTAGCTGCAATCAAAGAAGTACAAATTGTATCCAGGAAAATAAATGCAAAATTGCACATGATTAAATGGTAAGTATTCAAGCCGAATAGTAGGCAAAATAGGGCTGCCAATAACACATTCTTGGCAGCTGCGGGTTCGCAACCCTCGGATTATTTGAATGTGAAACTTGTCCCCCACGCCTTGAATATGCAAAAAAATGTAATGAAAATAAATATCTGTAGTTTGGTACACGGAGGAGCCCGTTGCGTTTAGGTAAACATTGCAAGAAATTCCTTGAAACTCAACTCAAGTTCTATATAATTTGTATGCGAGTAGAGCGTGACTTTAGAGTCTATTCAGTGAAAAGATTGTAAGTTTTGGCACCACTCAGTTGCACTTTCTTACGTGGTTTAAGGAATCGGCCAAAACTAACGTATTTTGTTAAATAGACGATTTCAGACCTGAGCTTAGATCTCGTTTAGTAAGAGCACTGAGCTATGGCGTGGTCAAGATCGCACCACTCATTTACATCAATCGGGGGTAAATATTGGGATAACTGAATTTCAGGGGTCAAAGTGTCAACCCACGGAAAGTTAAAGGGTTCAAATTGTAAGTGTTTATAACCTATACTAACCACGTATTTTCAAACTGTTACCAGTTTGGTCCCAACACTTTTGAAAAAGTGGATAGATTAGGTCCTTCTAATATTGTTTCCCTAATTTCATATGATGACAGTAGTAGGAGACAATACCAGCATAGATTATGAATAAAAATAATTTGATACGAATAAAATCTTACATGAGTTTTTGACATTTTCAGCACTTGGAATGACTTTTTCATCCATGATAAGGACCCGTTTTGCCACGCTTAAAAACATAAGGAGCATTATTGTTTCTGGTAAACTATGAGAACCAATTACGATTTGTATCTAAACAATGAGGACTACTGTAATTAAATTAAATCATGTATTTATCTCACAATATTGCTGGGAGTTTTATTTACTGCTACTAGAGATGCAACGTTGCGGTTTCATATCATCGTTACATACATAAATGAATAAGCATATAATGTCCGAGTTGTCCACGAGAACCACGGGACTACTTATAGAATTGGAGTTTGTCCAAAGTATTAATAATGTCCGAGTTGTCCATGAGAACTCTGGGACGACTCACAGAAACGCGTTCACCCCGTGTAAAGAGAGAATTATTCCTGATACATATCCAGTAAAGATTACTATGATGACTCGCACGTTTTGACCCTTAACATGTGTACAATGTACACACCAGTTCTACGAAGACATTGATTAACAGTTTGAAGTTAATGTTCTTAGAACAAGATCGGGAAACCAATAAGGCTTAAAGGGAAGTAAAAATGTAAATTGATACTTTCTTGTTTTTGCTTGAAAACATTATTACCCGGATATATATATTTACCAGCGTAAACCACAAAATGTAATAACCAAATGTATGTTTATATCTGTATTATATTTGAATACCTCTGTAGAATTAAGTGCGTAGGCCTTACACTAGTAGTGTTTTTGAAACACAGGTTTGTAGTTTTTGATTCAAGATCAAACTCAGCAAAAACCCAACCATCGTATAAGCCCAAACGTAGGTCCAAATGAAGTTTCTTGTCTAACATTTACCTCTTGGTTGTCGTAAAATTCGTAGCAAGTATTTGTGTTCTAAAACTTATTCCGTTTTCATTATCATTAATCTTGAGTTTTGGGGACTGAAAGTAGTGAATTTTTGGAGGGGACAATAAATCATTGCAAATTACCAAAAGCACTTCTGAAATTAATTTTGGTTTCAGAACCAGAAAAAACTACTTTTGGAAGCATAACCTAACTTCAGAAATCAAAGAGAAAAAGTTACGCATCCCTGACGTCCAAGAAACGTAAATATTTTTTTGATGGGCGTTTATTCGGGTCACATTCATTCGCAAGATGCTCAAGTGTTCCCAAGATATTGTTCATGCTGTAACTTACTAGGAGAGCGTAAAGAACTGAAGTTATTTAGATTGTTTTCACTAAGCTGCTACTTTCCTATCGCCACGTCAAGCTACATTTTGTTTTTATGGAATCAAGCATATTTTGAGAAATTGGATGAAATGGCATTAAAAACCTATACGTTATATGTTTGCATAACCTCAAGGAAAACCATTACATTTTTTCGAAATCATCATCCATGAACAATAAAAAGATCCTACATCCATAAATCAAGTTTCATCTATTACAAATAACATTACAGTACCAAAATTATATTCACAACTGAAATTATATGATCAATTACAAGTATCTTAACATTTTCAAATCCAACAAAAGAAAAAAGGAAACAAAATGGAATACTTATCCAAATTTGGGAGTAAATAAAATTTTGCCACTAAGATATCATATCTAAGTCTTCCACACTATTCATCTATATATGCATCTTCCGACAGTTTTGTTGAATGACAAAGGTTCCGAATGTAATAATGATTAGGTTGATTTGCATCTGATCCACTCTCTCTCTCTTGATATATATATATATATATATATATATATATATATATATAGAACATTAAAAAAACACAAATCAATGCTAGCCAAAAAAACTACTAATTGTATAAAAAAAAATAACAGAGAAAAATAAAATTCACAAATTATTACTAGCTAATCATAAATTTAACCATCTAAGATATACATGGCTCTTAAATACCCTGATTTTCAAGGGAGAACCATACAATGAGCAATTAGGACAAAACCCAGATTGATTCAGCAGCTAAACGAGTAAACTAACAGATTCATTAACTTAATTAAAGATGACTGGTGAAATTGAGGGACTCGGTTCTAAAGATCTGCAATGGAGGGTGCAGACCAATTAGGGTTTGAGAAGGGAAGGGTGGAGAGAGAGAGAGATAGAAACGACAAGGAGAAATAGCTGAGTGAGCACCGAGCGCTGGTAGAGAGAGAGGGGTTTTGAATAAGAATGGTCAATTACATAAATGGTCTCTATATTAACAATAGTTCTATTTTTTCCAAAACGTTTCAATTGAAATACCAATAGTCCCTACATTTTGGAATTGTATCGGATTTGGTATCCGAGTTCTATAAAGTGACATAATTAGGTTGTGCTTATTAAGCAATGATATGCATGCATATTGATGTGTGTATACTTTTTAGCCACTAACAGTGCAAAGATTCATTTGCAAGCCGTGGTTAGATGCATGATGTGAGTGCTTCTTTTTCCGATTTTTCAGTGAGCACGACATAATTAATGCATATGTGTCTAGCATCTAATCAACATTTATCTATAAAACAGTGGAGGATCTAGGAGTAGCAGACCCAGGATCATACGCTAGGGGGGCCAAACTCATGTATTAGTATATAGAAGGATTTGTTTTGTAGGGGAGCCGTATAAAAAGTTTGTTTGAAATTTTTTTGATTTTACACATAAATCTCATGAAAATTTTGAGATCCCAGAATTCTCGGATAAGGAGCCGAGTCTTTTTGTTCTAAATAGGAACTAATGTTTTCTTCGTATTATACATGAATTCTATAGATATTTCGGAGATGGTTGCCCTGGTCTTCCTTCAGTCCACCAATACCTAGACAAGACATATCATACGTTTTGGAATACAAGTATATTGCTATTAAACGTATGGGGACCAAATATAGTTTTGGTTGAAACAATGTGGAGCCCAAAGTGAAGTGTACATTTTGACTCTTGGTTGTTTGAGTGAGCATTTAACATTTTCAGGGGGAAATGAAGAACGAAGCAGAAGAGGGGTTAGTAGCAGCGCCTTTGCCGTTACCAATTTATGAGATTCACATTATTTCCACACTACAACTTGGAGAATTTAGAATTGAAAATAATAATAATAATAAATAATGTTAAATTGCATAAACAAAATAAAGAAGCACTGAATTATACATGGAACGAAAATATTAGACTCCTCTTTTCTCTAACAATTTATGAAAAACTCTGCTCGCGAATCATTTTCTTTATTATGAGCTTTGTTAAGATGACACATATCACATCATCTATTAATAAGTTTGGAGCCCTGTGTACAATAATTACGTATCCATCCTTCTAATATGAACCGATTTTTAAAGATGAATTATACCTCCTGTGATTGTTATATTTCTAAATTAACAAGTCTAGAATGTATAAAGTTATAAAACAATACAAAAGAGTAGAAATAGACAATATCATTAAAAATAAAAAATTACCAATAAATTTTTAGACAAATAAAAACTAATAATATAAAAGAAAGAAATATAAATAGAAGAGAGACAAAATTTTTAAAGTGATTAGCAATACAGATGGAAAGGTCATTGAATCTTATATTGTGTTTACAATTTCCACAAATAAAATAATAGGAGAAACTTCCTTTTTATAATAAGTGATTATATATATCATATCCCACTCACAAGTGAGTCTTCGATAACTCTCTCCTAGAGAGTTCCTACATATATACTCTTAGCGAAAAGTCGAACGACGTTGCCAAACTCAAGAATAGGATACTAAAGGAGATGATGAATATAATGTTATTGAGTTCTAGTTTTCCCCATAACTTGAGGGGAGAGGCTCACTTCTCCGCTAATTATGTTCTCAACAAGTTACTGTATAAGAAATTAGATAAAATACCTTAGGAAATATGGAAAGGTCATGTGCCTAGTATCTTAGGATATGGGGATGTATAGAAAAGGTTCATATTTTTTTTCCTAAAAGGACTATAATAGGACCCAAGACGATTGATTGTATATTCATCGGTTGTACTTATAATAGCAGTGCCTATCGACATCTTGTATATAAGCCGGATAATTCCAAGGACATGTAAATATGATAATTGAGGAAAGAGATTCTTTATTCTTCGAAGGGTTATTTCCGTACAAAACCAAGACAGTGTTTGAGGCTGGTGAGGAAACTCATGGTAGTTATATGGAAGATACTGAAATACAAGATAGTTCAAGAATAGAAGAACAAGAAATGAGACAAAATAAAAGGCTAGGAAAGAAATTTTCTATGACCTAGACTTCATAACGTACTTGTTGGAAAAGGAACCGCAATATATAAAGAGGCAATATCCAGCCTAGAAGTACTTGTTTGGAAGGATGCTATAAAAAGCGAGATAGATTTGATTATTTAATACCACACTTGGGAACATGTAGATCTTCTAATAGGGTGTAAACCTTTAGGTTACAAGTAGATATTTAAGAAGAAATTGAAAGAAGATGATTCAATTGACAAGTACAAGACAAGGCTTATTGCCAAGGGTTTCAAGAAGAAAGAGGGGTTAGAGTATTTGATACATATGCTTTGGTCTCAAGGAAAATGTCTATCAAACTGATCATCGTCTTTGCGGCTTTGCACGAAAAAACAACTTTCCAAAATGGAGATTTGGATGAAGAAATTTACATGGAGAAAGCTAAAAGATTTATTACTCCATATAAAGAAAAGAAGGTTTGTAAACTTGTTAAGTCCTTGTATAGACTAAAGAAAACACCAAAGCAATGGCTTGGGAAGTTTGACTAAGTAATGTTGTCAAATAGTTTTCTCATCAATGAATATGACAAATATGTGTACATGACCGGCGACGACTAAAACTATATTATTGCATGTCTTTATATAGATGATATGATAATCCTCGATAATAAAGATAATATCAAAGCTACTAAAAGCTTGTTATCAAAGAATCTTGACATGACAAATCTAGGTGTCGCACATACAATGCTTGGAATGAATATTGCCAAGACGTCTGACGGTTATGCATTATCCCAATCACACTTTGTAAAGAAAATGTGTGAAAAGTATGATAAAGAAAGATATAATAGCAAGGACACCAATAGATGACAATTCCATTTGAAAAAACATTGCGGTGAAGCTGCTAGACAGCTTGAGTACTCTCGAATCGTGGGTATTCTGATGCATTTCATGAACTATACCAAATCAGATAGATTGAATAGATATATAAGTAATCCAGGTACAGAGCACTAAAAATCCATTGTTAGAGTACTTTGATATTTAAGATATATTGCTAACTACTGCTAGCATCACACGAGATATCCAACAGTACTTGAAGGATACTCTAATGCGAAATAGGTCTCAGATTCTAGTAGTACAAAATCCATGATTGGATATATCTTTGTAATTGGAAAAACTGTAGTTTTGTGGAAATCATCAAAGCAAACTTGTATAGCAAGATCAACTAAAGAAGCTGAATTCATAGCTTTGGATCTAGAAGTAAAAGAGGCAGATAGGCTGCGAGGCTTCCTAAAGAATGTTCTGATATGGTCTAAATCTGTGTTTGCTATATGTATGAATTGTGATAGCCAGTCAGCTATTAGCATGGCATAAAGCCACATATATAATGGAAAATCATGACACGCACGTCAGTGACATAGATCTGTTAGATAATTGCTAGCAATCATTATGATATCTATCAACTATGTGAGATCAAAGGATAATTTAGCGGACCCTTTGATGAAAAGGTTAACTAAGGATCTAGTCAAGACTTCGTCGAGGGTAACGAGCCTCAAGCCCGTTAAATGATCAAACCTTCATAATGGCAACCTAACTTACTCATACTAAAGGCCCCATGACACTAGGTTCAACGTAACAATCGAATTGTAAGAAGAGGTTGCCCAAAATCACTTGGGAAAATTGATTCCCTGCCCATTCCAAATATAAATGAGTGATAAAACCTACACAAGTTGAGGTTCAGCTTTGTTTTTAATGATCCTTATGCCTCAATTAAACATGCATGATATGGTAGGATATCCCTGGTAAGAGATTACCTATATCAAGTATAAGGTGTGGCCGCTTCTATGGGAGTTATCACTTGACAAAAATTATCAATTATATCTACTGCCAAAATGAACATAACATAAGGTCCGACTAGCAGTATAAGAAAGGCACTATGTGAGTATGATTGTCTTGGTGTACATAAAATGCTAAACAATTTAAGATATCGCGTTTACCAATTTGCAAGTATATCCGATAGTATTTCACTATGCAAGGTTCAAAGCTACAAATTACCTCTTCTGATACAACAAATTTCTGTGGTACTCTTAAATGCATTTTGTATTTTCAGCCATTTTATTCATGTAAGGGATTGTTAAAATTTATTGAGAAATTCTATATTTTGGGCTTAATATTGCCATTCAATATCCCAAATATTAAGTAGTATGAATGGTAAATGGCCTCAAAGTGGTATTCGTTGAGTGAGCGAAGTTGAGTTGAGGGAAGCAAAATACAATAGTTCCATATTAAACATAAAAGAAAAATTTACCCCTTTATATATATATGATTATATGTAAGAAATAGAATAAAATAAATTGTGTGTGTATGTGAACAAAATAGGATGTGTGCGTGTACAGTGAGCCTTCGGCTATTGGCTATGCAAGTGTGTGATTGGCCTTGTGTTTGTGTGTATGTTAACACACTTCAAAATATTCCTATCGTTATGTGTTCATATATTTTCACGTGATTTAGGCCCAATTGTCAAGGCCCATTCTATTTTGTCTACATTTATTGTGTTATATTCATATATGTTCACGTAGCAGTAGCAAAAAATTACCTGCAATGCTGACCTCATGCTATGATCATGAAATAAAAATAATAATAAGTGAATAGTTATTACAAATATAAAGTTTTGCATCAAAGTACCAAGCCTCATAGTTTAGAAGACATTCAAAGGGAAATGACTCGCAAAATATTAACAAACACTGCTTTTATACTACATTTACATAGGTAATAACTTGAATTATGCAGCTCCGAAGGGAACAACCAACATTTAATGCTTCAACCTGTCCTATTACATGTTTGCTTGTTCTTATTCTTGATCTGCCAGTTGATAAATAAAAGGAAGTGGGATTAGTTCACGAATAATATTCAATACAATCTATAATGCATGAAAAATAAACGGCTGGGCTAAATATCTAACTTAGCATCCAAAATTCACCAAATAAAATATTCAGATTACCACACACATATGTCCATACCAATTCTTATCTCGAGAGTAATATTGTATTGGAAAATATAAAAACTTGAGAAGATAGTATCTTGAGACTCCATGTATAATGTTCGAGAAGACAATACTCCAAGACTTTATATATAAATATTTCAAATAGGCGCCCTCTCACACCTAGAGCCATTCCTATGACCCACACAAAAAAAGTTATGAGGGGAGGATCTGATCTTTGTAGCCCCCCTAAATTCAGCTCAATAATCCATAATTTTAGTCTCAAAATTTCTCAAAAGTCTTTCGAAAGGTTAAAAACTTTTCAAAAGGCTGCCAAGGCCCAATTTCGAAATTTCATGAATTATAATTGCACACAAACTATGTTTCCCTACCAATATTACAGTTTCATACAAAGTCTTCTCATATCATATTTATCAAATCTTCTCAAATATAATACCTCAATTCACAAATTTCAAACTTCTCATAGAGTATATTTTCTTCCAAATTTCTTTATGCAGATACTTATTTCTCAAATTCACATATGGCATACAAATTAACTTCTCAACATAGTTCATCATACTAGGGAAAATATGTAACACATAATCAACAAATAAGAGCACATAATAGCCTGCAATATTTATCGAAGGGCCTACTGTCTGTAACAAACTCATACTTGATAAGTTTATAATAGTTTTGTCAACTTCAGGCTTAGTTTCCTCCACATGCAATGCTATTGGGGTAGGGGGTTGTCTAATATTTCCTTCCCAATCCTCAAAAAGGGTTCTACATCTAAAAAATGGTACTTGCAACTCAGTTTTAACTCTGTTGGACCATATCAGTCAACTGATATAGAGCTGTTAGTTGACTGATAGCTCTATACAGTTCAAAAACAGTTTCATTTTGGTGCACAAATTGGTTTCAAATGCTATAGTTTCACTCACAAAATGTTTAAAAAGGCTCAATGGCAACACATATGGTTAGATTTCCCAAAAAGAGTAGAGTTTCATCCCAAATACATCTTATATTCATAAAGTTATCAAAAAATACCAAGTTTTGAGTTTGTTTACAACATTTAACACTCTAAAACTTATAATTTCATAAACAAAACCAAGAGGGCAGAGGTTACTCACTAAAATACATGTTATTATTCCAACAAAATAGCCTCTAACATTTGTGTAACATATGCATGCTCATAATCCCACAAAAATATGAGTGTTTTTCTCTCAATTTTTCTTCTCTATCTTTTTCTCTCTATATATCTTCATGTAAGTGAGTAAAGACTGGTATTCTGAGAATTCTGAGTGTTTAGCACTCGAGTTTGTGTGTGTATATGTGCAGCACACATATAGCACACCGTTGTTAAATAATTATATTTGCACAGATCAGTCGATTGATAAATTATATCAGTCGACTGATATAAGTTATATACGAAAATTTTTTTGGGTGTTACAAAGGTTGGTCAGTGATCAACAAGGAAGGATTGGTCTGGGCCAAAAAAATAGCTTGGTCTTCGGAATGTTGGGCAACTAATTTCATCATTAAATATTGTTATCATATAGGTAGATCGCCTTGTGAAAGACCTATTACTGATTAAGCCGTGTATTTGCATGTATTCTCTTCGTTGGCTACAATACTATACACTTTAGCAATACCGGGCAATTCTTGAGATGATAAAATAGCATTTCTAATATTAGAAAAGCTATTATTTACACCCAAAAGGAATAAGGATACCCGTTCGGCTGCTTGAATGGCGTTGAATGAAGCAATCAGATTAATGGGATTGGGCCATTGTAGAATAACAAGTTCCTCCCATATTTCCTTGTGAGTATTGTAGTAGGTGGCGACGGATTGGGAACCTTGAACGCATTGGGCCAAGTCTTGCTTAAGGCAATAAATTGAATGATGAGTCAATTATATAAGCCAATTGTCAAGCTCCATCCATAAGTTGGCAGGAGTTAATCAAGGCTTGAAGTAAGAGACGATTCTATGCAATTAAGTAACCATGAAAGGACTATATCCCAATATTGATCCCATAGTATAGCAGTGTCCTCGTTGTTAGAAGGATGAGGTAGTATACCAAGAGCAAAAGTGAGTTCATATTTTGCATTCGGTGCATGACGCATACCGCATTTTCATGCAGCGAGATTCATGCCATTAATGTTTATGGATATCAATTTGAGGTTAGGGTGATCAGAAGGGTGTAAATAGTATGGAGAGCGAATGTTGGTAATAGGGTCAAGTGGGGTTGTAGTTTTTGGTCACAACTTGACTGGGTATTGGAGTTTTATTGGCAGCATCATTGCCAGTAGGAATAGAAACACAACAGCTCTGTTACCATGTGAAAAATAATAAAAGAAATTGATATTAAAGTAAACATAATCCTTTCATATTCATATTTACAGCAAGTGCTCCATGTTTATGGAGACTTAGGTACAATCACTTTCGGCAATAAATCAATACTTAATGAAAAAGGTAAGAAAAAACAAGCAAAAAATATTTAAACTTAATGATTAATATAATCTATATCGTAATATGTTACAAATGTTATTTCAAGTATCAAAAAAAGAAATGCATATCTTTTTTACACTAAAGGAAAAAACCACATAAAATGCAAATTTCTAATATCTTCTTCTTAATTCTTTGTAAAAATTTATGCAAAACCAAATATTTGCTAAAATCTTTAGTTTCATGATGTTCACTCGAATTGTTTTGTAACAATCATGAAAGGCGGCTTATAATTTTTACAAATAGAAATTCAAATAAATTTAACTCCATTCTCCTATATTTTAAGCCCAACTACCTAAAACTCTAGAAATAAATTCCATTGAACATTATTACCACAAATCTTGTCTCTTAAAATATTAGAGAACTTAGCACTAAATTCTCAATTTATCTAATTTTTAACCCCCTTCCATAATAGAAAAAAAAAAAAAAAAGGAAA